>PVKA01006828.1:0-81266 GCA_004027165.1 Ctenomys sociabilis | reverse complement strand
GTGTTTCTTGCTTTTTTAATCTGTGATACACACAAAATGCACGTGCTCATGGGTCTACCACGTGATATTTCCAAACACATATACACTCTATAATGTACACACATAAAGTAAACCTAGTGCATGTATCATTTCTTTATGGTGAAAACACTCAAAATCCCTTCTTCTAGCTGTTTCTTTTCCAGGAAGTAGTACATTATAAGTATCCATAGTTACCCTATTTTGCAGCAAAATAGGACCTTTTCTTCCTAACTATAATCAGTATTTTATCCATTAATTAATATTATTCCATTTTACTTCTCCAGACCTGGTATTTTTGTCCCTCACTCTCTCACACACATAAGTACATACTTAAACATACACATTACATGTGTATATATATACATATGCAATATGTGTGCATATGTATTATGCATATTCACATAGAAGTACAATTATAGTATTTGCTAGTATTCGTCAACAATAATATGATACAACCAAATGTTATCGGGGTAAACCCTTTCATAGCTGTTTAGCAATTTTAGCTATGTGCATATATATATATAGGTAATTTCCCTTATATTAAAAACAAGTGTACTTGATTAAAATTTTTCATCTGACTAAAAAGTAGTGTTTCTTATATCCAAAACAAAATGAAAATCTACCTGAAAGAGCCAGCAACCCAAGTGGAAGAGCTTGTCATATCAATTCTACTGCTGGGGATGGACTGGGGAGCAGATATTTTAAGTATTGATGCTTTTTCCCATGGTTTTACCTCTTCCTTAGAATATGTGGTAGGTGCACCATTAATATATGGTTTAACTTTCCCCTAAGAGAAGAAAAAAACATTTAAAAAGTTAGCAATGGCAGGCACCCAGAAAACCAGATAACATACAGTCACTACTTAATAAAGATTATAGTAAAATCTCGTGACAATAAATCATCTAGTGTTTTCAATGCATGTTCTTCTATAATTTATTTCTTTAATGAATTCTCAAACTATATCATGGACTATGAGCCCAGAAAATCATTTTTACAGAAGTTTGCACATTAAATTTGTTTATATATGTAAAATTATTAAATAAAAATTGTACAAGTAAAATATAAAGTACTGGCCTTAAAATTAACATCTGTGAATACAGATAGGAAACAAAATGAAAACGGCATAAATGTCATATAATTTACTCTCAATATAATTAAAATATTTTGAATAAAATAAAGTCAAATAGTGTTTACAGTTTAATAAGGATCCCATAACCATCTCTTGAGGACTAGGGATACAGCTCAGTGGCACAAGTGCCTGCCTGGTAAGTACAAGGTCTTGAGGTTGAGTCCCATAACAACAAAAAAACAGCAATGCGAAGGAACCAAGAGATGCAGGTGGGGAGTAAAAGGAATTGAGATGTGGTGTGCACATTTATCAACTCCTCATAATGAATACAATCATTATGTATTATAAATACGTACTAATACAATTCTTAAAATCCACTGCTATTGGGGCAAGATAGCTCAACAGTTTAAAGCACCTGTTTAGGCAAGTGCTGGGACCACAGTTCAGTCCCCAGCACCAAATGCTTTGCCAGCCACCCCCAGTAAGCTTCAGACTTCCCCTTCTCCTTTCTCATCTGTCTTTCCACATCCATTCAGAAGAAAACTACTTATTTGTATGGGAGAGGAAAACTATGGGCTGAGCCAGCCACAGAAAACAAAAAAGAAAGAAACACTACTGTTCTTACACCAGGCTGAAGTTATTAACATAGTATCTGCATTGCCAGGAGAGATCCCTCCATGATAGCAAGACATTCTTGGCACACCTTCAACCTTCCTTTAGACCTCAACTGTCCCCCAGACCAACCTTACGTGAATAACAACTGTCTTCCACCCTACAACAAAAAAAACACATCAGTCCTTGAAGTCTGGAACCCTCTAAGAAAGAGCAGATGTCAACTGTCTCACAAATTCCTATAAGTTCCAGTATGTTTGTGGGTTAGAGAAAAATGATTTTATCTCTAATAAGCTTGACACTTTCTACCCCTACAAATTAGAAACTGTGGAATAAAATGTTAAAAAGTTAACTAAGCAAAGATGTTATAATTCAATGTCAATTATAACACTTTGATCATTCTAGCTTGTGAAAGATAAGAAACACCTCAAAACTACCATTAAAATTAAAACTAGAAAGGTTTTGCAAATCTGAAAAAAGTACCACTACTTACAATACATTAGTTTTATCTTCCTATAACTCAAGACATTGTCTAAAAGTGCAAATAAAAGTAGAAAAAAATAGAAGTAAACTGTCTACACATTTTAAAACTGAAGGTAAGGAAAGTGTTTAACAGAACAAACCTCAATCTTATCCGAATGGAATCCTGTAGTGAAATCAGGTGACTGCAAATCTCTAGGACTACCAGCTCCTGTATAACTGCCTTCAGAGTCTGATGTCAGGAGCTCTGGAAGAGATTCCACAGAATTGGTCTTACCAGATTTTAATAATCCTAAAATATGAAATTTCAAAACAAAATTTTACACACAAGCATTAAACGTGTATGAATGACAGTCAGCCAAGTTTCCATTTGTGCAGAAATACTAATATTTAAATTATATTCACTGTACCAAAATCTTATCATTCCAAACAACTGCAGAAAGATAATTTAAGTGAAAAACTGAAATTAAGATGATTATAAAGCTTGGCCAGATGTGGTGGCCTATAATCCCAGCACCCAGGAAGCTGAGGCAGGAGGAGGAGCATTATGAATCTGAGGCCACTCTAGGTTACAAAGTGAGCTCAAGGTCAGCCTGAAATGCAAAATGAGACTCTGTTTCAAAAGGACAAAAGACAAAAAAACTCTTAATTTTATTCATTATAATTATATATCAATTATACAATGAATCTGTGGAAGATGGTTAATTAGCATTTGCTTTGAAGAAATGATTGAAAATCATTACCTACTGAAGAGAAACAAAAAGAAAGCAGTAAGCTCCAGACCACCCCTTCTCCTCTCTCATTTGTCTTTCCGCACCCATTCAGAAGAGAACTGCTTGTTTGTATGGGAGAGGAAAACTGTGGCCTTGCTACTATCAATTAGCCACAGACTGGCCTAACAGGACCTTTTTTTTGCAGAAAGCCACGGCGGGCTGTTCGAGCTGGTCTGCTTTTTCTCCTATAATAAATCTCTGGCAATTGAAAGCTACCTTTAATCAGCTTATCAATTCAAGTAAGAGTGCTATTATGAAATGTATGTACCAGTGATGGTAAACCTTTTAGAGTTTTCAATGATAACAGCCAGTTGAGGTATGCATGCCATAGGCTTGCCACCATGGAATAAATGGTGGCATGGGCTCTAGGTTTTCATCTGGACTCAAGCAGGACATTGTCATGGGGTCCAGGCCCTCAGCTGGATTCCTTGGTCTCTATGTGTAGACAGAGCTCCCATAATCTTTTTGCAGCTGACTCATTTGGATGAATATTGTAAAATAATCCTACAACTTATTATAGAATCATCCTGTATTAATTCCTTTCCCTTGCAAACCCTGACTATAACAGGGAATATATCGTATCTACAAATTAACCCAAATGGATTGGTAAAAAAGCCTCACATCAATACACATGTATGCACACAGGTGTGCATGTGTGTGTTTATAAGATATTTAGAAGGTAACACAAATAGAAGTTACTCAATCTGAATAAAAAATACTTAAGCATAGTATTTCTCTCTTCCATAAAAAAATTTAAAAATAAGCAATTTATAAAAGAACTTTTGTAAAACTATATAACCCTTATTTTCAAACAGGCTCATACAATAATGCTTATCTAAGGGGCCAGGGAGATGGCTTAGTGGAGTGGGCACTTCCCTGACAAGTGCAAGGACCTGAGCTCAATCCCTGGTTCTACCAAATAAAAAAATAATAATAATAATGCTTATCTATAAAATATGCTATAGTCTTCTACTAGATTATCTCTTTACATGTAAAAATGATGAAATAAATATGATAATGAAATCAATATTGGATGAAATCAATATAATAAACCTTATCAAATCTGACCTAACCAGTTATGTCATTGAACAAACAAGTCTTTCTAAAACCATAAACTGTAATCTATTCATAGCCAGCTTTAGAAACTAATAGCCACCCATAAGTTTTAACATAAAGTCCAAATTTCTTAGTTCAACTAGTCTCTGAAATCTGACGCTAGCTGATCTTTCTCCAATATGCACACAGCCTGTGTGACTAAGCCATGCTGAGCCCTATATACAGGAAATGTGCAGTGGGATCTGCTACCTCTAGGCTTCGGAATACACCGCCCCTTTACTTAGTGTGTTTACCTGCCTTCTTGCCTTGACTAGTTTCATTCAAGGTTCAGCTTGGTTGCCATTTTGATCTTGGTCTCTCACTAGGATGCTCCTTTCCTGCTTAGCAGAGCAAACTTCAATTACAGAACTTTTCTCAGTATCACCATTTCTATAGCCTCTCTACAACTATTTTCTATTTCAGGAGCCCCAATAGAAGACATATAATATTTAATAACATCAACTGTATTAGATAATGAAGAGAACTATCAGAGATTGATTTGAACTAGAAATACATGAGAAAACATTTTCCACTAACCTGTAGATGGTGGACTCTGAATAATATCTGAAAGGTTATAACCTCCAGAACTATCTGAACGTTTACGTGGCTTCTTTTTAGCTTTTGTTTTTGCCTTCTTAAACATAGTTTCCCTTAAAAAGGAACATAACAGTAATTTTTTGAAAACTGTCAAGAGATAAAACAACAGAAAATCTATACATCTTAATCAAGAAAATGTACTATTTTTGGTTAAACTGAAATCATGTAGAGGCAACTGTTGAAATACTCATTTATGAAAGCCAATGATACTATTATGTGTTCTAACCCTCACATTTCTGTGAAAGACAAAAGATGGAATGAAGGAAAGAAAGTAGTGTGGTAGAACAGTGGTTTGTACTATAGTACCTGTTTAAGAGTAACAGCCATAGCTCTGTATTAATCCCATGGTCCTGGTCCTTAACAAAGGCCACAAGGTGACCAAAATAATAGGAGGCCAAAGCACAATGGCCTCTACAGGCAAATCACCAAGCACACCAACTTTACCTAAGTCACACATGGCTGTGCTACAGATAAGCAGTGCACCATGCAGCTCGCCACAGTCTCCAAGAGCAAGCACCATGGATAGTATAGTGACAGCGCTGGGCCAAGATGAAGTGAGAAAAGTGAACAACGTCCTGGCCATATGGAAAGCTGCTACCAGGGATTGACTCTTCTCTTCCCTTCTATGCATAATAAAGCCTCTAATATTAACTATGACCTGGGACTAGAAATATTTGCTAATTATTTTTAAAACATTTCAAAGAATGCTTAAATCCCTGAATTAAGTGCTATTAATTAGGAAAGAGCAAATAAGATATCTGGGAAGGCCAAAGCTATTTTATCTACAAATTAGATTTCATTGTATATTTTAATTTACCTATAACAAGTCAGTTCTAAATATAATTATTTTGTAGAGAATATGAGTTATTTATATTAATAATTTTTAAATGTCATATTTCTAAGTCAGATGTTCATAAACCTCAATATGCTAAATGTCTCCAAACACTAAAAACAAAAAAGTTAAAATCTGGGGCTGGGGAGATAGCTCAGTAGAATAAGTGCTTGCCTGGCAGGCACAAGGACCTGAGTCCTTTCGACAAAAAAAAAAGTTAAAATCAGAAACAGAACTCTTCTGGAACCAAAGAGCAGCTTTCAGAGAGACATAGCTATGTACAGGAAATGATCTGAACAATTGCAGTAAAAATTTTACTTTGACAATTTACTAGGAAAGGAAAGGAGGGCCAGGAAGATAGCTCAGTGGCTGAAGTGCCTGCCTGGCAAACACAAGGTCCTAAGTTTGAACCCCAGAAACACCAAAAAAAAAAAAGGAGCAAAGGAAATTATAACCAACAGGTAAGTGAGCCTAAAATGCTGAGGAGAAACTCTGCAAGCCTCCTCCAGTGGTCAGCTCCCGACACAGACATCACACAGAACCTGGGCACTCTGCTGGGCGATTCCCAAACATCAGCCAGTGTAGATCATATCCACCCTGTGAAATCAGTATCATGGATCACACTTGGTCACTGCCTTCTTCTCTGGAGTCTCCCTAGCTCAGACTCTCCAGAGGGCAACCTCGTGACTGAGTGGGGCCTAGGAGACATGCAGGAGGGGACACAGGCCTGCTCTAACTGATCATTAAGCACTTTCAAATTTCTGAGATATTGGGCAACCTGCTTGGGTCCCCCTTCTGTCCCTCTCCAACAGAAGCTTTTCTATCCAATAAAGTTTCTTCCTCAACCTCCATTTGTTATCATTGGATGGAGGTATGAATTTGCTTTTCTTTCATAAATTCCCTAAAAGAATAACCTGAAAGAGAACCTCAGGGGCAACCCTCTCGGGTCCCCCTTCTGTCCCTCTCCGATGAAGCTGTTCTATCCAATGAAGTTTCCTCCTCAAAAAAAAAAAAAAATCAAATTCCTAAGTTATCACTACTGAACAACTATCTGCCAGCTTCTAAAATTATTAACATCCTCCATTTGTTTCCTTACTACACCTTGTGCTCCAGTGTACTATGCTTATTTAAACTTCTTTATAGTAATCTAGTGGATTTGCGGGGGCAGTTAAGATATAAGCACTAATTCAATCCAATGTGTTTGGCATAAAGACAGCTCTTTTCAGCTAAAGTTCTTAGACTTGGGGTGCAGAGATGGCTTAGTAGAATAAGCACTTCCCTGGCAAGCACAAGGGCCTGAGTTCAAACCCTGGTTCTGCCAAAAAAGTTCTTAAGACTTAAAAAAATTACGCATTTACTGATTTGTACTATAACAAGACTAAGAAGGAACATAAATATATATTCCCTACAATATGAATACAAATTTTGTCAAGTGTCCAAGATTTGGGGAAAGAGAAAAATGAAGAAAGTTTGCAAAGAAAAGAAATAAAACAGCTTACGAGTAATTTTGTTCCACATTTGTATCTTCTTTCAAAACGATATCACTATCTTCTAGGTCCAAATAGCTAATATCTGGTCCATCTTGATAGGGCGTAATAACTCTTCTATCCATTGCTGGAATCTAAAAAATTAAGGATGTCACTTTTTCAATACAAAATTTATGTAAACTACATTAAAAAATAAGATATTACATTTGTTTTCAGTGTATGGTGACATTAATTAGAAAAGGTCTAGAATATCTCATGAGCTCCTAAATGAACAATAGAGGAAAATTTAATTGTCATTAAAAAGTATTCTGGATAAGATTGTGTTAAAAAAATTTTTTTTAAAGAAATTTTATTATTACACATAGATTAATCCATTTCTTTTTCTTTCTTTCTTTTTTTTTTTGCAGAACCGGGGATTGAACTCAGGCCCTTGCGCTTGCCAACAAAGTGCTTATTCCACTGAGCATGTCCCCGGCCCCTAATCCATTCCTTAGGAATCATGTGAAACCATGGTTCAGCACTATCATGACCTTTGGAAAATAAGTAAAACTGCAATTTTCAGTAACTTTCATTATGATGTAATTAAAAGATTAATTTTGTCATTCCATTAATTTTGATTATCACATTTATCTCTGGGCTCTGAAAGAAAACACATGTCCTCATTTCTAAAAGATCCTAATATATTATTCCATTCACAAATCTGCTGTCCTGCACTGCTTTCGATGGTAATATTATACTCACTGAAATCATCCCTGGAAAAACAAATTCTTACCATTTTTCGGTAAAATACAGAAAGATCCTTCAAAACCTCATTACTTAAAACATCAAGAGACCTAAAGAATAGGAAATAAAATTTCATCTTAAAACTCAAGTGACTCAACAGCTGTCAAAATTTTCAAACACGTCAAAATATTTTGCATTGCCAAATAAGTGAGGTATTTTGCAAGCTTTTTTATATGCTAACTACTATATACTTTCCTTCTGTTTAACTAATTCAAGCAATTAGCAAGAACTCACTTTAAATAAAAGTATTATCATAAAAAATAAACACAATAAAACAATAAATGTTGTTTATAAATAACCATTTTGTGATGAAATACAAAAAGTTATTTTCAAAACTTAATTTTTCACATACTGTAATCTCTATATTAAAAAATACTGTATCACACAACAATGGGCTGGCCAAATAACTCAGTGGATTAAAACATCTGCAAGCAGGCACAGGGGACGGGGGGCTTAATCTCAGGGCCTGCAATAACCCACCTCCCATTTCCACCCTCCCACCCCTTCTGAGATGGCAACTGAGACCGGGTGTGGTGGCGCGCCTAAAATCCCATCTCTTGGGAGGCTGCAAACAGGCAGATCACTATGAGTCCGATCTTCTAGTGAGGCCCTGAACATCCTATAGACCCTTCCCTAAAAACTACAAAACTAAAAATAAAATCATACAACAACAGTATAAGGATAACTGTATTCTATCTACAATATCACCTTCATAACCTTGAAACTCCCTTCCTTTCTCTAGTCCTGAGCTTCTTCGGGTGTAACATGAGTTTTGGACTAGATTAGCTGTATGCAAGATAAGAGTTCAATCAAGGACCTTCAAGGTTCCAAACAGGTATTTTAAGGCATCAGTACAAATGTAAATCAAAGTTTACATATCTAAGTAAAAACAGTTAAATCTGTACAAATGTTTCAGTGGTTATTCATGTTGAATTATGATAGTAGGAGCTATTCTTTTTTTATTCATTCATTCATTTAGTGTCTCGCTATGGAGCTTGGACTTTTAGCAATCCTCCTTTCTAAGCCTCCCCAGCACGCAGATTATGGGCATGTGCCACCATGCCTGGATTGGGTGGTTGGCACAGCGCACCTGGGGTTCTGGGGCTGCCATCGAATGGGGTACTGGGGGTTGATTCTGAATCCTTGTGCTTGCCAAGCTATCTCCCCAGCCCAAAGAAGGTGCTATTCTTAAGTGGCTCAACTGACACACGTCTCCACTTATGAAGGCTGAAAAACAGTGGCACATTACTTAACAATATAACATTTTAGATATAATTTTCTTTTTATTTTTTAATTGATTCTTTTTTTTTTTGTATTTTAGGGAAGGGTCTATAGGGTGTTCAGGATCTCACTACTAGATTAGATTCCAAGTGATCTGCTTGTTTACAGCCTCCCAAAAGCTGGGATTACAGGTGCATGCCACCATGCCCAGTCTCAGTTGCCTTCTCAATGTGCTTTGGGGGTGGGCTGGAATGGCAGGCAGGCCAAGGGATCAAACCTTTGGCCCTTGCTTTTTATTTTTTATTTTTTCCAGAACCAGGAATTGAACTCAGGTCCTTGCACTTGCTAGGGAAGCTTATTCTGCTGCGCCCTCTCCCTGCCCTCTGCACCTGCTTTTAGTTGATTCTGAGAAACTGAATAAGTTTAATTTGGCAATACAGAGTAATAAAATTACTATGACTAGAATTAGTAAAGTAATGTCAATAATGAAGCTACATTTATTTTAAAAAGCTAGCCACTCAAGATATTTAAGGTGTTTTAAAAATAAGGTCTAATATTTTATAATAATAATGTGCATTTAAAAGCATTTTTCAGAATACAATAAAGCCTCTAAAGGCAATTTTTTTTTAAATTGTTTTTATTAGTATTTTTTTTTGTATTTAGTGAGACAGTCTCACTATGTAGTTTAGGCTGGCCTTGAAGTCATCATGTGGCACTTGCTGGCTTTGAATTTATGATGATCTTTTTTCTTTTTGGCAGAACTGGGGATTGAACTCAGGCCCTTGTGCTTGCCAAGGAAGCGCTTATTCCACTGAGCCATCTCCATGGCCCCAATTTTTTTTTTCAATAGAACCTCATTCACAATTAAAAATCTGTCAATAATTATCTACCAAAAAAAGTCGGTGGAAGACTTTATTTCATTCATGTATTGGAAATAGCTTAATTAGAAATCATCCTAACTTTGAAAAGATATTAGAAAGCAGCTACATAATTTACAATAACTATACAGGTTAAGATTTTCTCAAACACCTCACCCCAAAATGAAAATTAAAGAAAAAAGCTCCTGGGATTGCTCATTTGTAATATAAGAATATTAATAAAATCTACTGCATAAATTTTCATAAAAACTTAATGAATTAATCTGTATAACACAGAGAAAACTGCCTGGGACATAAAACACAGTAGATATTAATTATTATCACTTGAAAAACATATAAACTGAACAATAAAATCTTATACAGAAAACTGCAAGGATTCTAATCTCAAACATGTATTTCAAAATATCTTCATTTTCCTTACTGACTTTATAGTGAGTACAAGCATGACCTTTTATTTAGAAGATGTATAAAATCTCATTAAGAAAATCTTTGCCAAAAATTTTTTTTAATTTCTAAGGTCCTTCCAATTCTATTATGTCTATAACTACTGAATAATTAGCATTTATAATTACATTTAGGTAAATGTTTATTTTTCACTTTTAAATTATTGACATCTGCCACTGCAGCTTTGCAGAATGTCATGCATGCAGCCAACCAACCTTGCTTCAAGTAATGCGGCCATATTCAGTCCTATGAACTGTAAGCAGGACAGTTTCAGCTGGTCAGCATTATATACAGCTGCAAATTCCAGTAGCATAGCAGCATTCTTCAGGGTAACTAAAAGAAAAGATTTGCAAAAGTAGATAAAAGGCCTATTAAGACAACAAATGAAATATGCTTATTACTATAGTTTTGTTTCAGTTTCGATATGGGAATAAGAAAAATAGACAACAAATTCTTACAAAAAATAACATATAACGGTGCAAATATAAAACTCACACATAAGAACTGACAGTTCTCTACCAATAACTTCTGAATATTTTGAACTTTACTAGTAGACATCCTTTTTCTTTTATGAGTAACTACTCCCTCTTATATAAAACTGAAATGGATATTATGACTAGAGAAACTGATAAGGCAATTCTAATAAAATGCGTTAATACTAACTGACCTATTAGAATTTCTGTATAAAAAAAGCCAGGCAGAGTGGTGCACACCTGTAATCCCAGCACTAAGGAGGCTAAGGTAGGAGCATCACTGCAACTTCAAGACCACCCTGGGTTACAAAGTGAGCTCAAGGCCACCAATGACAGGATGGTTCACAATGCTTAAAAGTAAATAAATATTATAGGCTAAGCAAACTGCAAAAAGACATCAGGGACTCCCATTATGCTCCATGACAGGACTAAATCAACCCAAAAACCTACCAATATTTCAATTCAAAATCACTCACGTCTTTCAGTTAATGCTACTTCACAAATCTCTTTCAGTCGAGCTATAAGAAGCTGATCAGCCACCACAAGAACACTACAAATGAAATCCACATTCTGAGATTCTAAAAGATGAAAGAAAAGAAAAAAGTATTATTCTGTTACTTTGTAACAACTATTACACTTAAAAAAATCTTAACACTTTAGGAAAACAGAATTATGATTATTTTTACATGTTCAAATAAGTAATTAATACATCAACCTATTTCTACCTTTTGTATAGAAAAGTGAGAAAAATAACACCCAAGTGTAATTGATTCACCTGGGACTATAACAGGATGGGACTACATAAAATGGTCATTTCAGCTTAAAAGGCTATATACGGTCTCAGTTTCACTGTTTTTGATAACATTCAAGTACGCTTTTTTTTTGCGCTAACTAACCCAGGTTATTGCAAGACTTTGGTTGTTTTTTGAAATTCTATAAAAGTTGATTTTGTTGATTTTTAATATTCTCATTGCTTTTATGGAATCCTTCAGAAGTTCTTGTCTGCCATTCCCAATAACCATCTCTCCATACTTTAAAAAGTATTTGTTAAAATGGCAATAATCCCCAAATTGATATACAGACTCAATATCACTCCCAGTCAAATCCCAGTTGCCTTCTTTACAGAAATATTCTAAAATTCATATGAAAATGCAAGAATTAAAATAGCTTAAACAATCTTGAGAAATAAATAGTAGGACAGCTCATGTATCCAAACTTTAAAGCATATTATAACACAATAGTTACTAAACAGCAAGGTACTAGAATAAAGAGAAATAGAGGATTGAAAGGCTAGGAATAAAGCCTTATTATCTAGATAAACTGATTGTTGACAAAAATGCCATACTAAATCAATAGAGAAACAACAGTTTTTCAACAAATGGTGCTAAAACTACTACACACACACATAAAAGAAATGTCATTCTTTAAACATATGCAAAAACATTAACACAGTCACCAAAGTGACTGCCAGGGTCAGAAGTGGCAAGAATAAAGAGGTGTTCATCAAAAGATACAAGTCTAAAGTCAGATGAAGAACATATTTCAGGGACCTAATATACTGCATGGTGACTACAGCTAATAATAATGCAGCACTCCTGAAGTTGGCTAGGGAAGATATGAAGTATGCTCACACACACACAAAAAGCTAACTAAGGTGAAGCATGTTAATCAGCTTAGTTGTGACAAACATTTGACAGTGTACATATGAGAAGTAATCACAACTATGGTTAATATTTAAATTTTTAAAAATTTACTGCAGTAACTACAATAGTTACTCAGCAGTTACTAAGAGTATAAGACATAAACCAAAAAGATAATTAGAAAAAAGGTATAACACAAATCTTTTCTTTTCAACAAATTAAAATAATCCAGTAGCATAAATGAAACTAATTTGCATATATACTGAAATGTTAAAACAATGGAATTTGTCAATTGAAAGACTTCTAGTTGCTATTTTATCTCTTTTTGCTGTCTCATAAGAAAAGCCCTGTGCAGGGAAGGCTGCTACTGCACGGCAGCCAGTGGGAGGAGGCAGTGAAGGCTGCTGCTGTCGGCTTCATGTGCACTTGAGCCAGCATGTCATATGTCATTTCACTGGCTGAATCCGCCTTGCCACTTTCTGAATCAGTTCTGAGCTCCTGCTTTGCATCCTGAATTGGCTTGCCATGGTACCTCATGTCCTAACTTAAGTGAAAATGTTCACCTTTCAGGATGATTTCGACTTCAAGAGAGAACAGGAGTTACAGAGGTCTGGTGTGGCCAAGGAGGCTGGCAGGCACACACTGCACCAACAGGAGCAGCCTTCACTGCACCTGTGGTCAGACCTCGTAAAGATGTAACAGAGGACTGCAGACTGCTTCAGAAAGCAAAAGGAGCAATGGGATATGTTTGAAGAACAACTTTCAAAAACATTTAAACATCTACCATACATTCTGATTGAGCCTCATATATCAAGTTAGATATAATACATACATTGAAAAGATAGGGGAGACAAATGGAGTGACCCACCTAAATATGAGATTTTGTTTTTTGGGGTTTTATTTGTGGAACCAAGGATTGAACTCAGGCCCTTGCACTTGCCAGGGAAGCGCTTATTCCACTGAGCCATCTCCCCGGCCCTAAATATGAGATTAACCATAACACTATAAAGAGAAAATAAAAGGAATGACTGGCATGACCACAGATTTGCCAATGGAGTCTCAGGTGTAAAACCAAAAGCATGAGTAACAAGTAAAATTAGACAACCTGAGTTTACCCAATTTAAAACTTTGATTTTTTTTCAAGGACATACTATAAAGAAAATGAAAGTACAATCCAGAGAATAGGAGAAAATCCTATCTCTAATGAAAGTCTTAAATCTGTCCTGTTAATTTGTCTTGAAACTGTCTCATTGCTATTTGTTCTTCAATAAAAATAAAAATAATATAATAAAAAAAAGTCTTAGTGGTCAGAACAAAGAAGTATTATAACATGGTAAAAAGACAACTCATAAAAAGCCCAAAAATCAGACTACATAAAGAATTGTTACAACCTACAAAAAACAGTTCAAATACAAATGATCAAAAATTGTTTTAATTTCAAAGACAACATATACATGCTCATAAAGGAAATAAAATACTCGACATCATCAGAAAAATAAAAATCGAAGCTATACCAGCCTGAACTGCATAGTGAGACCCTGTCTCAAAAAGACAACAAAAAAAAAAAAAAAAGCTAGGCGTGGTGGTGCATGCCTATAATCCCAGCACTCGGGAGGCTGAGGCAGGAGGATTGTTGTGAGTTCAAGACCAGCCTGAGCTACAAAGTGAGCCTAAGGCCAGCCTGAACTGCACAGTGAGACCCTGTCGCAAAAAGACAAAAAAAAAAATAAATAAATAAATCAAAGCTATAATGTCATACTACTTCATAACCACTAGGACAACTACAATTTAAAAAGGCAGACATTAAAGAATATTGGTTGGGATGTGGAAAAACTGAAACCTCATAGTGCTATTGGGAAAGCTAAAATAATGGAGCTACTTCATAAACACATAATTCCTAAAAGGTTAATGTAAGCATTATCATATGAGCCAGCATTTCTACTCATAGGTATATATGTGCAAGAGAAGTGAAAACATAGGCTACACAAACATTTGTGCATGAGTATTCACAGAAGCATTATTCATAATAGCCAAAAATGAAAATAAACAACTATGCTTTGATAAATAAAAGACACTGGTATATCTAGCCAATGGATGTATTATTTTTCAGTAGAAAGTAACAAAATACCATTACATGCTATATTAATCAGATGAATGGACCTTGAAAACAGACAAAACGTAGATTAATTTTCCCCTTGATTGCAAGGGGCTACAGATAAGGAAGAACAGAACTGTTTGCTTGGGCATGAGGATTCTTTTGGAAATAATGAACATACTTGAGTTATAAAATAGAGATTGTTGTATAATCTCTAGCTATCATAATAGCTTCTTTAAATGTTATAAAAGTATGAATTGGGCTGAATGTGGTATTGCACATCTGTATTCCTGAGGATCACTATAAATTAAAGGCCAACCTGAGCTACATTGTGAGTTCAAGGCCAGTTGAACTATATAATGAAACCTTGTATCAAAAACAAAACACACAAAAAGAATCTTGTGGTGTGAATAATATCTCAATTTTTAAACAACATTAGATAAACAGAAAAATACTACTCTAGATACACAAACAACTCCTGGCCCCAGAGAAACACATCTCCTTTACAAAGACTACCCAGATTCACCGAGCAAGTTCAGATGCTAGTTTCTTTAAAAACGCATCTATTCTCAAGATAACTACTTTGTTGAACTGTACTTCTCTAAATGATAAGGCTATATTCTCCACATGAGCACAGAGCAGGGTCTTCTCATCTTTCTATCCTCAACCTACAGCTGCGGATAAAATGAGTATCAGACCACCCCAACAAAGTTGCTGGTCCCTGAAGCACGGCAGTTTGCCTGATAAAGCATAAAAAAGCAGTTTTTTCATTAATTTCACTTCAATTCTTTAACTTTTTTTTTTTTTTTAACCTCTGAGGTTATTGTAAGGGGAGAAAATTGGCAAGAAAGAACTTAGGTAAAGAATTTGTCAAACTATATTCTCAGCTCAGTGGAATAAGCACTTTCCTGGCAAGTAGAAGAGCCTGAGTTCAATCCCTGGTTTCACCAAAAAAAACCAAAAAACAAAAAACTATATTCTCAGGCTGGGGAGATAGCTCAGCAACATAAGCACCTGCCTGGCAAATACAAGGTCCTGAGTTCAATCCCCACTACCAAAAATAACCTATATTCTCTGCTGTCAGTCATTCATCCCAGTCAGAGGCAGCTGGACATGGTTCTACAAAATCTAATTTTAAACATTTCATAAAATTCTTAAAAGTTCAAGAAGCCGTGAAAACTTTTTTTTTTAATTCTTGGACTGTTAGTAATCATCCCTATTGCTTATTCTAAATTAAGGCCTTTACAGCTCATTTCAAGTAGAAATTCAATTTCATGTTGATTCTAGCACTATTGCATATAACTGAAGTGCCTAAAACTTGCTCTTGTTGTTACCTTTTATCACCACAGCTTCGTCAGTGTAGAGGTAGTCCAAAGTAACTCTCAGTATGTCAGAATGTATTGGCATTTCCAGAGCTGCACAACTGGAAGCCTGAATAAAGGAAAATTAGTAATTTTAAATGATTAAATACTATCTTCTAATTTGACTTATGAATATAAAATGCTGAATACTACCAAAGCAAAGAATATGGAATTTATAAAACAAAGCTAAAATAAAGCAGTATATTTAATTTTCATAAAATAAGGGAACAAGAGCTGGCAACCTAAGATTAAGTGCCGGGCATAGTGGCATACACCTGTAATCCCAGTGCTGGGGAGGCTGAAAATAGGAGGGTCACTACAAATCTGAGCTGTACCAAATACATTAAAAAAAAAAAAAAAAGAAAAAAAACAAATAAAAATCTAAATAAACAGACACTTATCTTCTATACTTCTTAATAATAATGGAAACTTTTTTAACTAGGTAACTGTGAAAGTTACAACTTCTAAATGCTGTTGTCCAGTACGTTTATTTACACATAAATGTAAGTTGAATATAGATGAAAAACTGAGTTACAGAATCAAGTTCTAATACTATTCCTTTTTAGTATATAATTTGCCCCAAATATAAAGAAGTATCATTACTCGCCCAGGTAATTTCTAATTAAACCTTACCTCAATCCATGAGCTACTCAGCATACTATGAAAATATTCTGAAAGAAAAATAGAAAGCTCAATACACCAATGACTGTGAAGCAATACCAAAACAAATAGGTCAGCAGCTAACAGAAAGTGTACCTACCAAGTCTAGCACAAAGGACACATTTGTGACAAGGAAATTCCTTTCCATCCACTGATTTTATGGTCACATCACATAGAAAAGAACTTAAAAAAAAAAAAGTTTAATTGAAACAAGAATGATTTCTTCATACTTAACAAATCTAAATCTATAAAATTTGGCTTAACTTTAGCTTATTTTTTTTTATCATTGGTAGAGCTGGGCATGGTGTGGCACATGCCTCTAACCTTAGCACTCTGGAGGCTGAGGCAGGATTGCTATGGGGCCAGCCTGGGCTACAAGGTGAGTTCAAGACCAGCCGGACTGTACAGAGAGGCACTGTGTGGAAGGGGTGGTAGGAAGGCGGAAGAGGAGAAGGGAAGGGAGGGAAGGGAAAGGGAGAGGAGGAGAGGGAAACAAGCCAGTAGTAGAGCTATAACAAAAAATAAAAACAAAAACAAACAAACAAAAAGAAATGCCTCAATCCCAGCGTTTGGGAAGCTGAAGTAAGAGGATTGTTGTGAGTTCCAGATCAGCCCAGGCTAAAAGTGGGCTCAAGGCTAAGCTGCATAGCAAGACCCTGCCTCAAAAAGGAAAAAATAAACAAATAAAACAGAGTACTTTATCTCCTTCCACTTCAGATAAAGTAACAGTCCTACAACAAAGGTAGAATTTGAAAAGGCAACTAAGTTTAGACAAATGCAAAAGTCTTCAAGTTTTATTTTGCATGAGGTATTAACATATAAATTACATCTCTTGAAACTTTTTCAACCACTTATCTGTATAACCTATCCTGTGCCAAACAGCCCAGACCCCCCTACAGCTTGGGTTTCTCCAAAACTTTTACCTACAAAGTAAAAATACCTAACACAAAACTTCCTTATCATAAATATACTCAGACTCATTCAGTCTTCAAAGAGAAAGCATTCATGCAGTTAGTTAGGCACTGTCCACAAAACTTCTTTATCATAAAATATACTCAGTATGTCTACCTATTCCTGGAAAAGTTTTACTAAAGGAAATAAGCATGATGATGAAAATATATAATTAGTATGGTGTGGAGTCTAGGTTAAATTCTCTTTATAGCAAAATACAAAATTTAAGCAAGAAAAAATAAAAGTGAAAATTACTCTCTCATTAGAAAGAAACTTTAAGCAGAAGAAACAAATTCTTTCAGTGTCTTACTGAAAAATTAATGTTTTTATCCATCACCCCAAAAGATCTCGAACATTTTCAGAAATGAAGACTAGAGGAGCTAGGGAGATGGCTCAGTAGAATAAGCACTCCCTGGCAAGTGCAAGGGTCTGAGTTCAATCCCCGGTTCCAAAAAAAAAAAAAAAAAAAAGACTAGAAAAGGTAAGAAGCCATTGAATCATGTACTTTGCTTAAGAAGTAGGTGGGAGGACTCTATTTTCATTTTCTGACTTACCATTTTTTCTGACTCAATTTCAGTTTATTACCAGTTTTCCTGGCAATAACATTAATCTTTTCATTTTCAAATCTGACTCCATCTAACCTATAAAGGAAAGATAAAGATTAACAAATGGCAGATATGTGCTCCTACCAAGATAAATAAACCTACAAGACAACTTCAACAATTCTGCTTACATTTGAACATAATTATACTATCTCCTAGAAAAGCATCTCAACAAACCCAAACTCCAAGATTAGAAATTTTCAATTTAATTAAGATTTTAAAAAAGGTAAATTATTTTTAAAAACCCTAAGTCATAGCACAGTGGGGTTTTTTTGTTTTTGTTTTTGTTTTTGACACAGGGTCTTGCTATGCAGTTCGGGCCAGCTTTGTGCTCACTTTTGTAGCACCCAGGCTGGTCTTGAACTCGCAATCCTCCTGCCTCAACACCCCCCTCACTCAACCCCACCACCTCCCACCCTCAAGTGCTGGGATCACAGGTGTGCAGCCACCGGCTCTGGGCCACCACAGCATGCAGGGCCAGGGATCAAACTCGAGTCCTTGTGCTTGCCAGGTAGGTGCTTAGGCCTCTGAGCTATTTCCCTAGCCCCCATCCTTCATTTTTTTTAATTAGTGCATAATAGAAATGTATTTAATTTTTACTTGAAAACTTTACACAAAGATTTTCAGCCTACCATAATATACACTATTTTGATATATGTAAATAAAATAAATGCCTTAAAAAAAGAGAAAGCAAGTGTTGATGTTTTCAAATTGTTAACTGTTGCTGTGGCTAAGGTAAAGGCCAACAAAAGTATGGTGTGCAAAACACAAAAAGTTATCTGCTGTTATCACATCAGATACAGGGGAAGATGGGACCCCGGAAAGTGATGGAAGAAAGCTGAATAAAAATAACGCAAGATGTGAGCCATATGGAAAGAGTGAGTTTTCCACTTGCAAAGTGTGTGAGAGTTCTGTACACAACTAGGGCACCAGGGCAGGACCTGCCAAAAAGGTGTCTGTACAAAAAAGTGTTTAAATACTAAAAGCCACAACAGGATCTGTCAAGCTGTACTGATGAAACTTCTATTATTTTACTTTCTGCCTCTAATGTTCAAGGAATAACATAAATGCTCAACTTATCAGACTTCTTTTAAGAAATAATTATATTTAAACAAGCGAAACTGATCAGTACTCATTTTTTTTATTTTCATTCTATTTTATTTTTTCTCAAGAAATTCTGAATAGCAAGTATATAATTTAATCTACAGCCTGAAGGGGCTATAGTGGAGCTCTGCAAATACTTTTTGCTTAATAATAATTTTTGCTTAATATAGTCACATAATTCTTATCTCCACCATCTACATTACAGATAAGACAAAAAATGAGGAAATTTGGTATTTTGCTCTGAACTCAAGCATTCAGATTGGAAATCTTAATTCTTTTTATCCTACCTATAGTATAGTTCGTATAGTTTCTGGGAATATTTAAATGTTTGGGGCCAATACTGCTGAATGGTCCCTTAGTAATTAGTCTGCACTGAAATCAAAATCAAGCTGGAGTTGAGATTTTTTTTTTTTAATTTGTTCTTAAAGCCAAAATGCCAGTTCCTTTCACATGTGAATATAAGCACAAAAATAACTCTATGTCTAAATGAACTACTGCACTAGATTTCACAAAAACACATACTACCTTGAATTCAAACAGTGATGGAAGCAGGCCAGTGTTCTTCCATGTACACAATGAGAATGAATCCTTACCTTTGGAAAAACTCTTTGAGGGCTGGCAAGACAGCTCAGTGGTCTAAAGAGCCTGCTTCGACAAGCTTAAGCAGGGTCAGGGGACTGTTGTTCAATACCCTGCACCACATGCCACACCAGTCTTGCCCTTGGGGTGGGCTGAGCAGGCCAAAAAGAAAAATTCTTTGAAGCAAAAAACAAATTCTTTTTAAAACCACCTCTCATCCAATATTAAAGCAAACATTTTGAATCTTATTTCTTTCAATGATGCAGATTACTGAGAGATACTCCTGGGGTTTCAAATGAAGATTTTTCCTCGACTACCTCCAGAGCTTAAGGACTTCTGTTTTTAAGACCTGTCCCCCAATATAAGAGTCCAAAAAAGTATTCCCTATTTCCAACTGGTGTATGTATAAATGCACATCACTGTAAAATATGTAGGATACAGCAAAGAAATATGTAGGATACAGCACATCACTATAAAATATGTAGGTATAGATACTGCACTATTCATGGTTTAAAGTTACTGTGAAAAAGGAATTTTGCTTGTTCAATTATTCTATAAAGTTTTTCAAATGCTGTTTGTCTAGGATATGCTGCTACTCAGGCATTCCCTGAAAGAGTACAATGATAATAATAACAATAATACCTCTGCAAGTGTAAGAAGGAAGATACCGAAGAATCTGATTTAAAAGTAACAGATACTCCTATGCATTTTACACATACTATGTTACCAAGCTTTAATAATCATGACATGAATAGTATCCCTATGCTTTATACACTGAAAAACCGAGACACAAACAAAATTTTACCACAGCCTACAATGCTGGAGCTGAGAAACATACACAGTACTATCTAGGTCTTTCCAACTCCAAGGATCTTTCTAGCCTACTACATTGCTGACCTCAAGAATGAGGTCAGCTCATCACCCCACACTGTAAACTGAAATTGACTAATAACTTTCCTATCCTTTCATGTCCAGATCAGGGAGCCCCACAGTGGAGATGCTATCAGAAAACAGAATACACCCACCCACCTCCATCTGAAACAAAGTGAGGGAGAAAGGGGTGGGCAAGTACAGGGGAGCAGGTGTTGAAGTCATACCTACTACTCAGGTTACTGAGGCCAAATTTTTTTGCAACATTTTGCAGCATTCGTACAGGATCATCCTCCCCAATACTTTTTCCTTTTTTCAAAGATTTGGGTTTGCTTTTCTGTCTTTCACTAATTGTATGAGTTTGATTACATTTGTAAAGTTCAAATGTTGACTTTGGACTATCATCTTCATAGGAATTCATCTTATTCAGCTGTGAATTCAGAGTGTCCTGATACTCTTCTGGTTTTCTGCTTAAGTGTATCCTTGGTTGGAAGTCATGAGTTAAAAAATCACAAGTATCTGTATATATAAACTGTAAAATGTATCCAAACAAATCAGGATGGACTTTCTCTACTATGAAGAAATGGCATCCTGCTGAATCTTCATCTTTCCTATAAATATCTGGAAATTCTAAAGTAGTACCATCTGAAAGAAACAATTTTTGAAAAAACTCAGCACGCACTGCCAAAATATATTTATGTGCAGGGAAGATTCTATTGCCAACTTGAAATGTCACATCGTGGATATTGTCCATTTCATCTGTTTCCCTTAACAGCTTGCCGAATTCTTCAAAAAAGGATGATGAGGACACAGCTGGAATCTCATAAAGGCTAGAAATAAAATAAACACAATTTTTACATTCAAGAAATTAGATGGAAATGGCAGCCTTGGCTGATGCCCTTATTAATTGAACTAAGAAATTTTAAATTTGGTATTTCCAAAAACATAAGAATATCTCAAAGGCTTAGATACTGTATTAACCTCTAAGTTTTTACTTTTTCTGTGTTTTTTTTTCTCTCATAAAAATTATGAGAATTAAGTTTTCCTATAAGCAATGTTCTCTATATTTCAGTAAGTTAATACTAGAAAAAATACAAGTTCAAATGAGTATTTCAAGGGCTGGCCAAATAGCTCTGTGGATTAAAGCACCTGCAAGCAGGCACAAGGGCTGGGGGTTCCAACCCCAGGCCTGCCCTGCCAGCCCTGTCCTAGGGACGCACTGAGAAGGCCACTGAGACTGGGTGTGGTGGCACGTGCCTGTAATCCCAGTTCTTGGAAGGTTGTAAACAGGTAGATCACTACTGAGTCTGATCTAGTAGTGAGACCCTGAACACCCTGTAGACTCTTCCCTAAAATAGAAAAAAAAAAATACTAAAGGTGATGTGACATTTTATATTTGTGTGTCTATGTATTTTCAAGCAGTATTAACTCTAGTATAACCAATTGTACATTTGGTTTATCTAATATACTAATTTCTAAAATCTCTAAAAGACATTGCAATAGTTCAATTAGGTGTTTACCAAGAGCTACCAAAAACAAACACACAAACATAAAACACCAGTGACTGTTAGCTCCAAAAATAAAACTCAGTAAATACAAATGTACCTTGTTTTAGGGTCTGACTGCAGGACTGCAAAGTTACATCCACTTGGATCTGTGCTGACACTCACAGTTCTATGGGCAAAAGTAAGTTTCTCAAGTCGAATTCTTTCATACATACTATTTGTATCAGATACACAAGACACATCTGATGAGGAATTATGTAGATTTGATACAATGTCTGCTAAAAAGAAAACACCATTAATCAAGGCTTTATTGCAAATATCAAAATGATTTAGGATTAAATGAAATAAAAAACAATTAGCAAAGCATGAAAACACCTTTTATATATGTACATAGTAACCATGTAACAGTTTATCCCAAGGATTACCTGGGGAAGTGCATTTGTTTACATAGTGACTGTCCTGTGTCACTCAGGAGGGGGCACTTCAACCATCTGATTCTGTTATTGAATAAATTTGATAAAATTGTTTTTATATTTCCTGTGATATTATAAAAAATTAATTTAAATATGCAATTTTGGGTCAACCTGTATTTAAACAGTTGGATTA
Source organism: Ctenomys sociabilis (assembly GCA_004027165.1). Lineage (NCBI taxonomy): Eukaryota > Metazoa > Chordata > Mammalia > Rodentia > Ctenomyidae > Ctenomys > Ctenomys sociabilis. Next base: position 58,531 of record PVKA01006828.1, on the reverse strand, counting down.
GTAGATGGAAAAAGTTTTTCTTTTCTTCTTGTTTTTTTTTTTTGGCAGAACTAGGGATTGAACTGAGGCCCTTACACTTGCCAAGGAAGCACTTATTCCACTGAACCATCTCCCCATCCTCTAAATCTTTTTAAAGAAATACTTCCTCCTTTTCTAACACAACATTTTCAACATCTGTCTGTTGTAGGGAACGTTTGGAGGCCAATTATCTATCAGATATGTTTCACACCTTCATTAAACAATCCCCTAGACACAGTCAAAATTACCTAGCTGCACTAGATTTCAACTCGCATTAAAACTATATAAATTTTAGGTCTGCCTACCTTCCCTTTTTTCCTTTCCCTTTCCTGTGGTCCTGAATGACCACACTGTGCTACTGTGACACAGGAATCAGACTATCCATGGTGACCAGCACTAAGCAAGATCACATGTCCTGACACAATCCAGCAAGGAAAAAAAAGGCATCAAGGGACGCTATCACTACTGGTTAAATCAAAGTTATAAAAGCACATAGTGCTTCCATATATGTGAATTTTACATATAAAGGAAGAATTCTGGCTATGGCCTGAAGAATGTTTTTTAGAAGAATTTTCAAAGTTAAGGAAAAAAAAAAAAAAAATAGATCAAGGTCGGCCAGATAGCTCAGCAGAATAAAGTGTGTGCTTCGGCAGAGCACAGCTGCCAGAATTCTGGGCCTGCTGTGCTTGCCCTGCCCCCAGACCTGCTGAGACTGTGACTAGATGTGGTGGCATCTGCCTATAATCCTAGCTCTTGGGAGGCTGAAAACAGGAGAATCACTATAAGTCAGATCCATGTAGTGAGACCCTGTAGACCCTGTACTAAATACATTAAAAACAAAAAGAAAGATCCAAAATATCTGTATTAAACTGAGAAAAACAACAAAAGATGACATAGATTGATGTGGTAAAAATTAACCTGGAGAAAAATAGAAAGATTTCAAAAGCATTTAAGGTTGAGATTAACAAAAATTAGTGGCTAATTAGATGTAGGGATAAATAAAGGATTATGAGGTCATGAATCCAGTTCACATCCAGGTCCTCAGGCCAGGCAAATAGCTTAATGGCATAAGCACCTGCCTGGCAAGTACGAAGTCCTGAGTGTGATCCCCAGTACCAAAAAACACAAATAAAAATTTAAAAAAAGTTCCAGGTCCTTAAATAGACTAAAACACAATGTGAAAGGTTTCTCTAACACTCACAGATCAATCTGTCCTAGTTCCTCTCCCAAATTCTACTTCAGTATGAGGAGGTTTTGCTAATCTTCCCCCAACACTTATTTATCCCAGTTTCTACATTCTCACAAAATACACTACCAGATGAAGTGGGGCACAGCTACAATCTCAGCTACTCCAAATGATGAGGCAGAAAGACTGCCAAACTGAAGGCCAGGCTGGGCAACTGAATGCAATCTTGCCTCAAAATAAAGTGGAAAAAAGCTGGGTATTTAGCTCAATAGCTTGCCTAACCTGTGCAAAGCCCAGAGTCCAACACGCAGTACAAATAAAGGAAAGAGACACAGTGATGCAGGGTGGCAAGAAGAGGGAGAGAGGGATACAGGGAGGGAGGGAAGAAATGAAGGAGGAAGGAGTGAGGGAAGCTACCATATGTACATTACCATCTGTCTCAGGGAACTGCAAATATTTACATACAGGTCTACTGCCCTACAAAGCATAAAAGTGCCTGAGAACAGCAGCTCCGAATATCTTACATATTTTTTATCAATAAGATTTTGCCATGTATCTGGCACAGTAACTCACTTCAGATGTTTACAGACTTGAGTAATATGTAAAGAAATAACATACAATACAGTATATCAATTAATTATTACTCATTCCTTCAAGGTTTTAAAGAATATGTTTATAATCTGAGGAGTCATAAAGGTCCTTCACACAAATTTTCACCTTACCATAACTAATGTACCCACCCAAGAGATCCCATAAGGAGAAACTACAATGTAGGAAATACATCAAGTGTTAAAAGATAGAGCGGAATGTCATATCCCTGCTACAACTGAAGTTGTAAGCCAGCTAGTGAGCTAATCACCAATGCTTAAGGGTGAAACCTAATACTTGTCAAATTAAAGGTTAACTGGAAGGGACTTTTTTTTTACATTCTGTCCACATATATGAACTGACCTTTCTTTTCAGAACTCTTCCTTTTTTCTTCAAGCCATTCTCCTCTAAATCCTTCTCCATCTTGTGTAACAAACAAAATCTCATTTCTACTTAAAGCAATATCAGAAATGAAAACCTGCCGTGGATAGGCCCAACGACACTGCTTCAGAGAACTGTTCAGTGACCGCCAGCAAAATACCTAAAGCCAAATCACACCAAGACATAAAGGCATATAGCATCTGAATGATCAAATCTGACATCAGAAAAATCATCAAAGTAAACACTCTCACTACTATGTTTTAATGGTCATTATTCCACAGAAAATACAGACACTATAAAAATAAACATGATTTTGAAGAACTGTATCTTTCAGCAAAGTATATTAAGTAAACATGAAAAATCAAAAATTATTTTAAACATGCCTGTTACGTAATTTTGACTATTCATTTGTTTGGGCTAGAGAAACAAAATCTTAAAGCTAACAGCCAGATGTCAGGGTTAGTGTGATCACCTATCTAGAAGAAAAAATATCACTGTTGGGTGTGGTGGCACACGCCTGTGATCTCAGCACTTGGGAGACACAGGCAGGACATGCCGTGTGAGGCCAGCCTGGGCTACATGGTGAATTCAGCACCAGTCTGAACTACATGAGACGCTGTCTCTAGAGCGAAACAAAATATTACCTTATGAAAATCCTAATTTCCCACTCAAACAAGAAGCAGATTACGGAAAACTGAATCATGACACTATACAGTCTTAAGAGATAAAAAAAATTATCAGAGTTGACTGCTCCCCAGTGATTCTGCAACTTTAGCAGCCCTGAAAAGCGGAGCAGGGATACTGCAAGAAGAATGCACCAGAGAATGCCGAGAGATGGGCACTATACAAGACCCACTTCACCCATAGCAGCAACTCTTTGATCTGTTCACATATCGGCATTCCAAACATGACAGCTCTGAAAACATTAAGGCTTTTTTTTAAGAAGTCTAATTCCATCATTATACAAAAAAGATCTAGTTTCCTGCATTAAAACAATCCAGCACAGAAATCTGTGCTTACAATGAACCAGTAGTTTATGATTAACTTATTAACTATGTACTTTCTGAAATTCCAAATTTCATAGTAAATCTTAAAACCTCACAAAATATTCTTATTTTGTTTTTATTTTTCTAAACAAACAAAAATAAAAACAGAAGGCTATCTATATGTTCTAGCCATAGCTTACAATTTTTTATTTTTTTATTTTCTTTCTTTATTTTTATTTTTTGGTACTGTCACTGAGTTATATCGCTGGCCCAAATTTTTTCAATGTTAGTGATATATATTAAGTATCCCTGTATATATTTATATCCCTGGCCCAAATTTTTTCAATACTAGTGATATATAAAGTATCCCTGTACATATTTGGAAACTTAAATATATTTAAATTTATTAATTTAAAATACATAGTATATAATTGCCAACATATTTTAGGTATATATTTCAATCTTTTTTTTTGTACTGAGGATCGAATTCAGGACCTTGTGCTTATGCTGCTGAGCTCTATCTCTGGCCCTTCAATACATTTTTTAAATTAACTATTTCACTAGGAGAAACACACTGATCTATTTACAGGGATATATACAGGGAAATAAAACTCAATACTGTAGAAAAGGTAAAATCCTTTATACTATCTAGAAATACATTATATCTCGCATATATAATACATATTGATAATATCTGTGTGTATGTGCTATTATATTTGTATAAAATACCCTGAGGAATAGTTTCTAATTATGCAAATCTGTAACACTGCCTGCTTACTGTTTACTAATTTAAGAGTAGTGACACCACCTATCTCTTATCTATGCAGTTTAACACCATTATCAAGATGCAGTTCATTCCAAAAATTTCAATTCATTCTCATTAAAGAAAACTTTATAGTTTAACACAGTAATACTGTACAAGAGATTAAATGCCGTATTTTCTCTAAAACACTAGTTCTGCACTAATTAGCACTGGATGTCAAAAATAGGGAAGCAAAATCCTTAGAAACTATCACTAATGGGGCAATACATTTTCACATTATCAGGTTTTTTACATTTGTCAAATGAGAATAAGATTGTTATACTTTTACATAAAAATATACATATACATATATATATATGTATACACATATATGTAAACTACCCTTCCAGCTCCATCCATCGCAAGAATGCAGAGCTTTTGACCCCCATTTTCTTCCAAATGTTCAGGATCCACTTTGTATTCCATACGACCACCAGACACAAGAACCTTTTTCAAATTCAGCTGTCTTGAGTGAGGGGAAAAAAAAAATCCTAGGTTAAATTATATTCTCTAAAATACAGACTTAATTTTAAAGAAATGACTATTCAAAAAATAAGCAATAGCCAAGTATTGTAAAAAATGAACAAAAATGGCTTGCTCTCTGGGGCAGCACCCCTAGCCTCTCCTTTCTGCACACTCACAAAACAGCTGTTTCTTTCTGTGCCAAGTCCTTCCCTTTCAAAGCCTCCACACATGTCAAATAACTACACCTCACTTGTAGATGCACAACACATTCATTAGGTGCTAAATAACTGGTACCAATGTAACTTTCAGATACATTCCTAATATATTCTTCCTCGTATATTTTTATTTTAACAGAAAAAAAAGCTACAAAATGAAATAGGTATACTACATTTCACAATCAATTCTAAATAAACACAGCTGCCTTGAACATCATTAATATTCATAATTAATAGCTCCCCCATTAGCCACACATTTTATTTTGCTTATATACCAAAAGTGGAGGTTCCAAATGTATTTTACCTATGCAAAAACTTATCTTGTTACATTTAAATTTAAAGCCTTAATAATCTTAAGTTAGAGGGCTATGTTAAGAAATTTTGCCCACAACTGACCTAGTGGTTAAACTATACTATTCCAGAATCAGTTGCATTTCTGCAAACTTGCCCCTGTATTTGTACTTATTACTAAAATTACATAACAATGAAATATCACCTAAACTAATAAAAGTCTGAAAAGAACAATATTTTTCTATTAAAGTTGTACATTCAGAAATAACATAATAAATATAAGCAACAAAACACTAGTATCAGATCAGATACAGATAAATCAACTACAAAAGACTGAAATGTCACAATTATTTTTAAGCATTTGTCCTTACATTCTTCATTTCATTCAAAATGAAATAATTTATAAACCATAATGGTTTATAAATATAAGACAGGGAACCTCAACTGATAGCTCCATCATGCTTAAAATTAACTTAACTGTTCTGATTTCTTCATTACCCAACTAACTGCTGGTTTCCTGCATGATATCGTAACATGCCTTCCTGTAACCAACCACAGGCTACACAAATTCAAAGATAAAAAAACAATACCAGTTGGACACAAACAAAGCCTGGATACAACGTTGAGCATAACAACTATTCTTAAAAATGTCACTGTATCATGTACAAAAGGCTACAGATGAAGCCAGAATGATATTATCACACAAACCAATTATGGTCAACCTATTTCTACATACTAGGTACATTAAATAGGAAAAGAATAGATCTTAAATATAATTCAAAAACACTATGTTACAGTTGAGAAAATTTTACATATATTCACTAGATCCTTGACAAAAGACCAAAATCATCAAAGGTAAAAATTCCTGAATTCCCTCCACTCAATTTTTTCCAATTAACATTGACAGACCACAGCTTAAAGCTGCTAATCAGGTATTTGCTGGAAAAAATTGTACCATTAAAATTATGTTTATTTTACAGAAATCCACATACTTCGATGCCATCTTCTTGCACTGATAGTCTGCAAGTAAGTAAATATCTCCCCTTGTGGTAACACAGACTGTTGCCCCATCACTTGCAGCAACCAAAGACAGATTAATGTCCTTATGATGAAGGGCAGAGACTTGACGAGGAGCAGTTACACATTTTTCTCCATTGGGATCTAGTAAATAACCTAAAAAATTATACAAACAAATCATAAAATATGTTTCCAAAGCCCAACTTATTCATCAGGTACTGTCAGGAAAACATCTTACCCAGCTGTCCGCCGTTTAGTCCCAGGGTATAGACAGCCTCTCTAGTCCACAGCACTGTGTGAAATCTGCCCGCTGCCACTCCAATGACTGTCCTTCCTTTCAGATACTTTGCCTGCATCTAGTCAAACAGACAAGAAAAATGCTTAATTTCTCCTGTGAGATATATACTACTGAGGATGAGGCTAAGTAAGTGAAAAAGAATTGCTTTGACTAAACAAAAAGCTTATTGTTCAAAAAGAGTTTACCTGTCTGGGCACATTACAACTGGAAGGTGGAGGAATAATTCCTAACTGATGAAAAGTATTTAGCCCAAATGTATAAACACACCCCTCTTCAGTTAACACAACAGTGTGATCCTTAGCAGCTGCCACTTGGGAACAACTGTGACCACTCAGGCCTTCCACAAGTCTGGGAACCTAGAATAGAAGATTAATTTTATTGTATTAATCCTTATATTAAAATGCAAGTTGAATCTAATCATACTATATCCAAATGACCTGTGACATATGGCTATACAAACTATATTTCAGCAAAGGGCAATTTAAAATTACATGGTCAATGGTTTATGAGCAAAACAGATATACCCAATAAATAGCAATAAAATACTTCTATGACTTTTAATGACCTTACTATATTTCAAGTGGAAATTCATAAAGTATAAGATGGACCTCTTCAAAGTATTCAGTGGCATGTTAAAAAAAAGGAACCCATGCTTTCTTTTGATAACACAGCACATAATTTCATATTTCCTTTGGATTCTTCTACCTTGGGTTCAAATCTTTAGCCACTTACTATTGGACCCCAGTTAAACTTCTTGCTACGTCATTTCCCCCATCGGAAAATTAGGCAACCAATAAATGATGCTTTACTACCATTGGTAACACATAAAATAAAGAGGCCTATGTCTCATAGGCTGTTATACTTCAGATGATGTATGAAAAGCACAATGCCTGAAATAAAAAAATAATTCAAAATAATGGGAGGCATTATACTTGTATCTCTTTTTCAAAGCAAGCTTTAATATATGATAAATATACTAGCAGTCTTCTAAAAAATTATAAAATAACCTTATGAGCTAATTTTCTGCTGTACGGGAAAATAGGCTTCCTTCTATTACAAGTTTTGGAAGCATAAAAAGTTTTGTGATTAGATAGTAAAAATATTGGCTAAATTTTTAGACATTTTAATGAGAAATTTAAAAATAAAACTTGGACAACTACAATAAAAGTATTTTACAATTAGTTTGTCCTTTATAAATTTTAGTTCTGGAAGTAACTGTAATGATCATTTATATACTCTCCTGACTAAAATTTACTATAAGCTAAGTATTTTCCTTTAATATTCTTACTTTGTATATAAATTCCCCAATTTGAACATTATATATCAGGAAATTCATTTTCTTTTTTACTCTCTTTTCAACTGGATACTCTTTTTTTCTCAGGTGGGAGAAAAAAATTAGTTATCTGAAACTTCCAGTTTATCAAAGTTTTAGTGACATTATGTGAACTGTACATCAAACATTTAAATTACCAAGCATGTCTGTTCATCTCCATGGCCTAACCGTCCTCCAGGTCCATGACCACAGGTGTAAACCTGGCCTTTCTGAGACAGAAACACTGAATGAAATTTACAAAGTACCACCTAAGGGAAAAAGCAAAATATTATCAGACTTGTCTAAATAAAATACCTTTTGTTTTATTAGAAAGAAAGAAAGAAAGAAAGAAAGAAAGAAAGAAAGAAAGAAAGAAAGAAAGAAAGAAAGAAAGATGGAAAGAAAGAAGGAAAGAAAGAAGACTACTGTTAGTTGTTTTAAATGGATGGGAAAAAATTCATTATACTATTGTTTAAATTTTTCTTTAAAAAATAAAATATATACATTATTTAAAATTGTCTAGAATCATTGACATGGAAAAAGAACAAAGAAGGCAATTATGTGTCGCCTGCAGAAAAGATTAAATGAAGACAGACATAAGCTTTTGTTCTCCAATCAGACCATTCATTTTCTAATTTTATGAAGCACCAAACAGCAATATCTGAGCAGAGTAGAAGAGGACACATGACTGCTGCATTGTGGCTTGAATTATTAATAAAGAGTAGAAACATTTACATAGCATTCTTGGAAATAATGTTATTCACACACAAGTGGAAGGCAGTACATCCTTTTTATAGCTCTGATTTTTATCTGCATTTTTAATGTTATCACACATATTTAAGTAATTTTGTATTTATTTTTCAGTTTTTCTTTCCCATTTCTTTCTCATTATCTACTTTCTTACAGCAACCTCTCTGCCCCAGACATACACTTCCACATGCTCCAGAAGGCAAGGAAAGGACAATTAATAATTGAACTGGATTATCAGGAGGCCACAGTTAGGGCCCAACAGCAGTTTTAAATAGGTACACACTATACTTACACACCTGTATATTAGGTCATATTTTGCAATTTTCAATGCATCAAATATTCACTGCACTTATTCTACTTTAATATTGTTTTAAAATTCTTTTTATTTTTAAAAATTATTTAATTTAAGGGTGGGGAGATGGCTCAATGGAATAAGCACTTTCCCGGCAAGCACAAGGGCCTGAGTTCAATCCCCAGTTCCACAAAAAAAAAAAATTAATTTATACTTAAGATATAAAATGATTAGCGATAAAGAAATCTTATAATCATTTCTCAGAAAGTCAAGACCCTTTATAAAATAAGAAAACTAAGGGCTTGCCAGATAGCTCAGTGGATTAAAGTGCCTTCTTAGGCAGAAGCAGAGGTTCGATCCAAGGCCTGTCCTGCCGGCCCCATACCCAGGGCACCGTGAGATGGAGATTGAAACTGGGAGTGAGCACTTGGGAAGCTGAAGACAGAGAATCACTAGTAGGATCTGTATAGTGAGACCCTGTAGACCCTGCACCAAATACAAAAAATAAAAAAAAAAACACTAAAAATTGAATACAAACTCCAAGTGTTTCATTAAACTATATAGATCTTGTAGATAAAATATGCCTGTTTTTTTAAAACAGAGTAACACCAAGGTCACTGTCTCATTTAGTTGTACCACAATCATCTTTCTTTTTGTTTAGTACCAGGAATCAAACTGAGGCAGGCAGGCACTGTGCCACTGAGCTATATCCATGGGCCACAAAAATTTTAAAAAGAACATTTAAAGAAAAGGCCAAATTTGTATATGTCCAAATCTCTAAAGGAAAAAGTAATTTATGAGTTTAGAAGAAAGCCATTCTATAATTTCAGGTCCCTGCTGTTATAAAGAAATGGTAAAACCAGAGTTTTAAAAATCTTACAACTTTAAAATCTCTAAATTTCTAAAACAAGGCAATTAAGCATAGTTGTCACATTAACTTTCTAGAATGTGCCTACATCTAATATTAACAGCCCCTATCTACAGACAGCAAATGCTTCTCTGCCAGTGTACTACCAGAGATGGCCTTCCTCAGGCTCTGCTGGCTCTCTAACTGGGGCTCCACAGGCATTCCCATTTGCTTCCTCCTTTCTGACTAAAATCACTGCTTTCCTCCTCTCAAATCTATTCATACTACTTGTTTTACCCTGAATCACTTCAGAAAAACGATCATTTCTTACATTAACCAAAATTCTGTTTTCTTTTATTAGAGATACTGACCCACACATAACCATGCCAAAGGCATGTGTGCAATTCTTCTATATTATGTACCTTAGGATGAGAAGGCTCAGTCAGTCCCTGGCTTCTCAGCAGTAGTACCATTATCCCTTCACTCTTGCCCCCTGACTGTTCATGTAATTTGTGTATGTTATTCACTGGCTCGGGAGCAGAGTATGCCTTTTCATGTGCCAACTATGATCAAGCGTTAATGACTGCTAAAGAATCACCATTTTAAGAAGGACTGCCTATCCAAAGTCTTTCCTTTTTCTTCCTGTATTTAGTACATGGTCTACAGGGTATATAGGGTCTCACTATGTAGATCAGACTAGTAGTAATCCTCCTGTTTTCTGTCTCCCAAGCACTGGGATTACAGGCCCGTGCTACCACGCCCAGTCTCAATCACTGTCTCAGCACACCTTGAGGGTGGGGCTGGCCTGACACACTGGGGATCAAATCCCAGCTGCTGCACTCTATCTAAGCAGGTATTTTAGTCCACTGAGCTACCAGGCCGGCCTGGACCCCTGAGTCTTTTATCCCAAGTCTATGTATATGACCTACCAGAAACCAAGCTTTTATGACCCTATTTCATGTTGGGGACCAGGCTGTATAAGAGTTAACTGGTGGACAAATGCTCACCACAGTGCTCCAGCACAGGATGATATCTGCTGAGGGTAAGAGAAAGAAAGCAGGTTCCCTGTGACTGACAGGCACCCAGACACAGAGCAGGGACTGTTCCCATGCTTACCTTTACCTCTTTTGAAGTACACTTGTTCCTTATTTTTCAAAATTGTGTCACAAATGATGCATGACCCCATTTTCCTGTGCTGCTTGATAAAATGAGCTGGCTGCACAGACCTTGTTCACTAGAAGCCTGTCTCCTCTCAGTGTCCCCTGCTTCTGAAAATCACGTCTCTTTCGTTCATCCTTGTGACCCCCTGATAGGTATCTGAGGGTCTGCTCTGACCCTAGCAATTCCAGTCACAGCAACTCAGACTAGGCATGATGGCGACACCTGGAATCCCAGCACTTGGGAGGCTGTAAATGGGATCACTATGAGTCCAACCTAATAGTGAGACCCTGAATACCCTGTAGACCCTCCCCTAAAATACAAAAAAAAAAAAAAAAAAAAAAAACCTTAAAAAATATCCAGAATACAATTTAAACAATACAATTTAAATAAAACTTAAGGAGAAAAACATAAACTATCCAAGCATAGACACATACAAATGTGATGCACTAGAGAAAGTACACAGAAAGTCAACAAATATAATCCAGCAGAAGGATTTTAAAACCAAAGACCAAACCTATAAAACTAAAATTCACCAAAGAAAATTGATGAATTGTAATTCTCAAATAAAAACATAAACCAGAAAATCAACATAAGCTTTTCCTTGTTTACTTTAGTACCTTGTATCTTCTAATCTCTAACACTATTTACACAAACATTTTTCAGGTATTTTCGTAGTCTAATACGATTAAGGCTTCATAACAGCAATGGATGGATCAAATTACTATACATTCAACAAAATTTAACATAATCCAAGTGATCCATGAAACACAAAGAATTCTAATGTCTAAGGGTACACAGATTGTAATTTAAATACCTGCTTGATGTAAACACCACTCCTGGAAAACAGATCCACCAGCTCTGGATGGCTTTTGCTATTCTGGCTTCCATGACCCAAAGTAAAATTTGTATTATCACCCCAGGTATACACGTCTGTAGGATCTAAAATGAAAATTGTTTTTATACTTTCATATTTTAAAACAAATGTCAGTTTAACTATAAATACACACTATTAGTTACTTCACCTAAAACATGATCCTCAACAAGAATTTATCACTATTTAGAAAAACGACAATAATTTTTAAACTTATAAATCTAATACAATATATAATTCTATGAAATTCTAGAAGTAGAATGTTCAAATCACAGCACAAGGGGAATTGGGAGGAGTACAGGAAATTTACAAGCCACAGCTACAAAAGATGGCAACACACAGAAAAGACCAGAGAAGTGGGGTCTGCAAGCTCAGCCCAGCGGCTCCTGGGAGGGGAAGCTGCCCACACAAAGTAAGCACCCAGTACCGAAGCCCCAGGCAGAACCACTGGCTGGGCCAGCAGCACACCCCAGGAGGGGCCACTGTTGATGTAAAACTGGGAAAGCAAGCAGGGATTTCATTCTGGCTCCTTTCACATAGCAGGCAACAGCAGGCAAGGGAATCCAGTGCAGTACCCACCATGCTGCAGAGAGTGCTTAACCAACTGCCATTTGGGGAGGGGTTGGTCATTTCAGTCTGGGACTGAGAACAATTAATAAATCAACTTGACTTCAGGGTTCCTAGTGTAACATTCCTAGAGTGACTGAATTAGACAACCACAGGTGATGGCAGGGACAGAGGCAGGCTAGCAAGAGAAATTCCTGAGAAGTTTAATTAAGCACAGGCAGGGAAGACATGGCCCTCACCCTCCATGGCAAGAAGGTAGGCCGGGCTTGTGCTGTGTTCAGAAATTGCTAGATCAGAAAGTGCCAAAATTAATTATTTAAACCCTGCCTTTTGCCTATATCTAGCACATATCAGAGATCTGATTGTTTTCCATCTAGCAAAGCAGGCATGAACATGTCTTAATTTGGACAACTTCCACAGCCTGGGATAAACAGAGGGGTCTCTGGAACACAGGGCACCTCATAAACCCACAGGCCATAAAGCCGCATGGAAAAAAAAAAAAAAAAAAATGTCTTGCTGCATTTCTGGAAGAAACTATTCCTTTAAACACAAAGAGAAAAAATATTTTTTTTCCTACTGCTGGATTCAATTTGTTCTCATTTTTCTTTCTTTTTCAGTGGTCTACTGTAGACTTGGAGAATATGCCTTTCTTCTTTTTTAAGCCCTTTTTGTTCTTTGTTTTTTCTTTTTAATTCTTTGCAGGTAATTTTTTATTTTCCACATTTATTATTTTTTCTCCTTGGTTTTTCCTGTTACCTATTATTCTAACTCTATAAAGGTCCTTTTATTCCTCAATAAGATATTTTGTCTCATTTTCTCTCCTTCTCAACTTCTGCTTAATTTTTCTTCTTTCATTCTCACATTCTCAACACCCTATAACCTTACTTGTGCAACCACCAAGCTTTATTAATCATTAGTTAGCTCTATCTTAACTACTGTGGAATTCTTTGCTATTATTAGTGGAGGTAGATTTGTCACATTTAGTAGATATTTACTGGATAACAATATTTAGTTTGTGTTCCTGTTTGTACCATAACTATAGATATCTTTTCCATGATTGTTGGTACACTACAGGTCAGTGATGGCAAATCTTGTAGAGCTCTCAATGATAATAAACAGCCCACTACAGCATAAAATGGGTTCACCACCACTATTATTGCTGCTTCTGAATTGTCACTGTCCAGTTTGTCTTAGACCATGTTACTGTTGTTGATTAACTTGCCATTGCCAGAGTCACAGTTTTTGCTATTAACAGGTTATTATATTAATATAATATTATGTCAATATATTATATTAATATATTAATTATTAATAGGATAACATAATTATATTAATAGGTTTCTCTGTATATCAACATTTGGGTTACCGTTCAGACACTAACAATGATCCACTCCTAAAGGACTGGACAATGAGCCAATCATACTACATCTCCCCTTACCAAATTAAGAAGTGGTCAAATCACAGGCAAAAGACTGTACTGAGCCATGGCCAGAGTGTGTCACTGAAAAGCGAACTAAAGAGTTCTACAGATTCACAATAGACTCCCTCTATTTAACACACCTGAAAACCTCCACACAACACACACACACACACACACACACACACACACACACATACACACACACACACAAAAATAAATAAATAAATAAATAAATAATAATAATAATAATAGAAACTGAACAGGTAAAGTAATAAAATGCCTCCCCAACTCCCAACTCACCAATCCAAGGGCATCCAGGAAGAGGAAAGCAAACCACATGCAGCCGAATTATTACAAAGGATAACAGGTAATTAAAAAGAATCAGTAAGGCACTCAGAGGGCTCACTGAACAAACACCAATGACATAAAATGATCACTTTAGCACTTAAAGAAGTCATTAATAAAAATCTAGCTGTGCTTAACAATACAAAACATGAATGACAGGTTTAGCAAAGAAACAGACAATGAAAATGTTCCAATCCGGAATACAGGAGATTAAAAACTATAGTGAAAAGTATAGGCACTGAAGCACCCATGATGAGGACAGAGAAAAGACCAAATATTCAGAGATACAGTAGTACCTTGATTAATGAATTTAATTTGTCCTATGATTTCAGAAAACATGGTCACATAGGTGTTTATATGGGAAAGATGGCCTTCTTGCCACCCAATACAAAGTTTGCAAACAAAGATATATTTTGCCAGATGCCAAGTTATTTGCAAACAAAAGCATTTATGAACTGAAGTATCTTTGTACCTTAAATACAACAAGAGAATATGAAAAACAGGCCCAACTGCTGCCAGATGAAGCAAAAACTAATATAAAAGTAAATAAAAGGTCAGCATTATATTACAAAATGTTAAAGAAAAAACTGACAGAAAACTTCCCAAATATGAACAAAAATATTAAACATACAGGTAAGGTACAGAATTTCAAATAGCCACAATCAAAAAACAACCTGTCCACAACACATGAACACTTCAAAACCTTCCAGAAGCCCAACATATGAAAGAATCTTATAAAAGATGTCAGAAAGGGCAAGCCAGAGAGCTCAGTAGATTAAAGAGCTTGCTTAAGCAGACGCAGGGACTGGGGTTCGATTCCCAGCGTGTCATGCCGGCCCTACCCATGGTGTGCCCTGAAACAGTGACAAGATATACTCTAAGACTAGGCATAGTGGCACAAGCCTGGAATCCCAGCACTTGGGAGGCTGGTAACAGGAGACTCACTATGAGTCCGATCTACATAGTCTCTGTAGACCCTGTACTAAATACAATTAAAAAAAAAAAAAAAAGGGGGGGGCAAAGTCAGACAATACATATTGAGAACAATTCAACAGAAAGAATAACAATTATAAACATACATGCTCCAAACGTACCAATGCCCAACTTCACAAAACAAACACTACTGGACATCAAAGTTGAGAAAAATACTAACACAATTATAATTGGGGACATCAATAACCCAGTGTCACAAATGGAGCAATCAAGTAGGCAAAAATCAACAAGGAAATATCAAAGTTCAAACTATTGAACAACCAGATTTAAAACTTATCTGCTGGGGAAATGGCTCAGTGGAATTAAGTGCTTCCCTGGCAAGCACAAGGGCCTGAGTAAAAGCCCTGGTTCCGCCAAAAAAAAAAAAAAGTAAATAAAACGTATCTACAGATAATCAATCCAACAATCAAATGCACATTCTTCTTAGCAACATACAAGATATACACCAAAACACACAATATGATAGCCCATAAAGCATGCTTAAGTAAATGCAAAAGAATGTGAAATTATCCCATGAATATTATCAGATCATAGTACAATGAAACAAAAAAAAATCAATGGAAAGCACAGAAATTATGCAAACACATGGAAATAGCACAATACAGTATTGAATAATCAATGGTTCACAGAGGAAACGAAGGAAAAAATTTGTTCCTAAAATCAAAGGATAATATACCAGAACCTACAAAGGGTAATATACCAGGATACAATGATAGCAGTCCTAAGAAGGAAGTTCATAGTTATGAATGTCTGTACAGAAAAACTGTGAGTCCAAATAACCTAATGATGCACTCCAGATGCTCAAAAAACAAGAATCCAAAATCAAAGCTACTGCAAGGAAGGAAAGAAAAGAAATGAATATAATTGAGAGAAAATAAAGCAATACATAGAATCAATGAATTGAAGAGCTGCCTTCTGTGAACAACCAAGTAACAGGCAATAAAATTGGAGGAGTAACAGAAAAAAGCTGAGGTCCAGAAGGATTCACTGTTATTCTACAACTTCACAAAGAACACCAATTCTCTTCAATTTCTTAATAATGAAAATGAAAGGGAAGTAGTCTCAAAGTCATGCAAGCTAGCATTATCCCTGATTACAAAACTAGAAAAGGACCCAACTGAAAGAGAGAACCACATGTCAATCTCTTTAATGAACACAGACTCAAAAATCTTCTACAAGATACTATCAAGCAGTTGTGCAAAAATTATCAAAAAGGTCATCATGATGAAGTAGGATTCATCCCAGTTTTGCAGAAATGGCTCAACATATGCAAATCAGTTAACATACTGCACCACTTAAACACAAGCAAGGGCAAGTATCACAGCAATCAGCTCAACTGAAGCAGAAACAACCTTTGAGAAAAGGATGTCTACTATCACCATTCCCATTCAATAGTTTTTGATATGCTAGCTAAAGCAATCAGGCAAAAGAAACAAATGAAATGTGTTTGTATAACAAAGAAGTCAATTACTATTTGCAGAAGACATGATCTGTTATATAGAACATGCAAAAAGTACCACCAAAAGACCTTAGAATTAATATCCAAATCTGATAGTGTATCATAATACAAAGTCAACATACAAAAACTACAGCATTCCTGTAAAGCAGTATAAACTCACACAGAAAGAAATTAGGGAAACAACCACCAGGGGCCACCGGATCCTGAACCCTCCCAGAGTGCAGGCCCAGCACAGAAAGCTTCAGCAGAACTCTCTGCAAAGAGACTACAGGCAAAACCCACCCAGCTAATTCAAAAGCAGAACATCTTGCCAGAGTGACACAAAGGGTTCACCTGCAAGGCTGCAGCAGGGAGAAGTGGAGCACAGCAGCCAGACCCTCCACCTGGAGGAGTCTGAACTTCCTAGATCCAGACCTGGTGCTAAGGTAATAACTCTTATCTAAGCTCTACACCAAAGGTCAAAAGTCAGTGATAGGGGTCGGGGAGATGGCTCAGTAGAATAAGTGTTTCCCTGGCAAGCACAAGGGTCTGAGTTCAATCCCCAGTTCGGCAAAAAAAAGTCAGTAGTATACAAAATGACAAAGAGAAGGAACAAAAAGCAGACTCAAGCCCCAAGTTGACGTAGTAAAAAAGTAGAAAACACTAGCATAGAGGAAATTGGAAATCACATACCCAAAATAATAGTGTTGGAAGTAAAGAAACAACTGAAGAAAGGTATAGAAGAAATCAGATCAGAAATGATTTCTGAAGTAAAAAAAAAAAAAAAGCAGTGATGACTATACTCAAAGAAATACTAAGTACTTCTAAAGAATACACTCATAAAACAAAATAGAGCAGAATATAAAAATGATGGAAACCCTGAATAAGCAATATAGAAAAGAAATACAATGTATGAAACACATTCAAAGTGATATTGAGGAAATTAAAACATCCATCACAAGCTAGAAAATTCATTTGAAAGTGAAAATAGATTTTCTGACCTTAAAGACACCATTGCAGCTACTGAAAAGGTAAGCAAAGATCTCTAAAAACAACTAGGATGCAGGAAAAATAACTCAACACCTGCAAGATGATGCAAAGATGAACAATGCGAGACTAAAAGGCATCAATGAGAAGGAAGGAGTCAATACAAATGAAATAAAAAAGAGTAAGAGCAGAAGTAATAGCAGAAAATTTTCCAAACATGGGGCAATAATCTGACATTCAGTAACCAAAGCATACAGAACTCCAAATAACATCAACCCAATTAAAACCACTCCCAGACATATAATAATCAAGATCCCAGAAATTCAGCACAGGAACAGTATATAAAAGCCACTAAAGAAAAGAAACACATCACATGTAAAGGAAAACCCATCAGAATATTGGTAGATTTCTCTTCACAAACTATCAAGGCAAGAAGAGCATGGAGCAAAAAGTACTTCAAGTCTTGCAAGAAAACAAATCCCAACCTAGACTGATATACCCTGCAAAACTCTCTTTCAAGTATAATGGAGAAGTAAAATACTTTCATGACAAAGAACAACTAAAGAATTTCATGATGACAAAGCCAAGCCTACACAGACTACTAAATGTCGTTTTAGAGAGGAAGCAAAATGATCACAACCCCATGAACAAGAATGGAAAGAATCCACCAAAAAGGGCAAACAATTAAACATAGGAGAATAGGAGGTATACAATAGTAGTCTTTCAGTTATTCTTTTCTGTACAGTAGCAGAATATTTCCATCAGCATACTCTACAAATGGACTTCTCTTGTACAATATGGGTCATGATTGCATATGGGTCTACAGGGGAATTTCAAGGAAATAGCTGTAGCTCAGCCCACAAGTGACACCTGGCCACTAGTAAGTGTCATGGTCACTATCCATGTCCACACACACTAGAACATTGTGCGATATCCTATCCCCAGACTGTCAGTAGTGATGGTCATTTATTTGTCATGCCAGTATTTATCTTACGTTTTATTCTTAGTACTTATTTACTATCATGAAAACTTTTTCTTAGTTCAACTGTTTTGAAACATTTAATTTTTAATTAATTAGTTTAATTTTCTGAATATTGCTTAATCTTAATTTTTGTTTTAAGATTTATACTGTATCTTTGAATTATAATTTATCCAAAAGACACCATATGACATCTTCTCCTAGTATTAGAAACTTTACAAAGTATATTTCTGTTTTATTGTTGACTTTATATTACTTCTTCCGTCTTTTCACACATATATATAAAAAAAGTGTATGACTCAAAAAAAAAAAAAGAAATTAGGAAAATAATACCATCCACACTTCCATCAAGAAAAATTAAATATTTAGCAATTAATCAAATTAAGGAAGTAAAATATACCTGCAAGAAAAATTGCAAAACTATGAAAAAGGAGATCAAAGAGGATATTAGAAAACAGAAAGCTATCCTCTCCTGGATCGGAAGAACCAATATTGTCAAAATGGCCACATTTCCAAAATGCATACTCAGATTTAATGTAATCCAAACAAAATACCAACACCAGTCCTCACAATACTACAGAAACAATCCTACAATTCTTTTGGCACCAGAAGCAACTGAGAACAGGAAAAACAATCCTGGGAAACAAAAGCAGAGCAAGAGGCATCACAATCTCAAAGTTCAAGTTACACTGCAAAGCTACAGTGATTTAAAAACAATAGCATGGTATTGGCAAAAAAAAGAAAGAAAGAAAAAGACATGTTATATCAATTATTACTATATTCTCTTTAAAGTAAATTTTTAAAAGGTAATAGAAAACGAGAGACAACAAAAATTTGTTTTCTTGAAAGCATGTGGTAATATTCAAGCATATGTCCCATTTTGTATAACTATATCTGATGAAATGAGCAACAGATTTGACAATAAAAACAGATAACATATTAAAAAAAAAGAAAAGAAAAAGACATGTAGATCAAGTAGAACAGAAAATAGAACACAGAAACAACTCCAGACATATTGAGCTGCCCGATCTTTTAACAAAAGGGCCAAATACTTGTCCTGGAGGAAAGACAGCTGCTTTAATAAACAATGCTGGGAAAAGTGGCCATCCATATACTAAAGATTGAATATAATTCTAAATTTCTCTCCATGTACTAAATCAATATCAAAATGGAACAAAGACACAAATGTTAAAATAGAAACTCTGCTTGAAGACAAAATTGTTAAAAGACTTTTGGAGACATTGGAAGGGACTTTCCAAACAGAGCCTAGTGGCACAAGAAACAACACTATGACCAAACAAATGGAATCATTTCACTGCTTCTGCACAGCAAAGAAAATAACAGAGCAAAGAGACAAGCTACAGAATGGGGGAAAAAATAACACCTATTCATTAGACAGAGGACTAATATCTGGAATATACGAAGAACTCAAAAAAGTGGTCCCCAAAATAAAAGACCCAATCAAAATACAGACAACTGAAATGAAGAGAAGATTTCTTTAAGAACATACATGGCCAATAAACACATGAAAAAGTCCAATAGCTTCAAGCCATTACAGAAATATAAACTGAAATACTACCAAGATTTCATTTTACTCCAGAAAGAATGCTCATCATCAAGAAGTCAAATAATAATAAATGCTGGTGAGAATGAAAAGGGAAAGGGACTCTTCCCCAAAGAGTAAAAGACTAATTACAGTAATATATGTATACACAAATTACAGCGCCACAACTCACCATAACTCTTATCTTGGGATATATGTTCATCAGTGGATGAATGGGCTAAAAAAATGCATTTATACAAAATGCACTACTATTCTGCTATAAAAAGAGATAAAACTGAGGCATTTGTAGGTAAATAGACATCCAGACCACAAAGGGTAAGTCAAATAAATCAGACACACAAGCTTAAATACTGCTTACATTAAATGTTTCTCCTTCATGAGAAACTCAAAGTATCAATAAAGACAAAACTTGAAAAATGCATACTAGGAAATAGGGAAATAGTCTACTGCAAACGAGAATGTAAATCAAAGATGGAAGGAAGACAGAGGAAGAGACTTAAACAAAAAACAAATGAGGTATTTTAGATACATGTAGCAATTCCCTAAGATGTATTAAAACATGAACTAAAATATAGATAAAATTGAAAAAGAAGTATCATGAAGAATCTTTAAAAAGGATCGGGGAGATGGCTCATTGGAATAAGAGCTTCCCTGGCAAGTGCAAAGGCCTGAGTTCAATTCCTAGTTCCACCCAAAAAAAAAAGAATCCTTAAAAAAAAAAATGACAGGGCCGATCTGTCTCCAACATAAATGATTAAACATTTGTTCCTTGCTTTTTAGCAACTAAAGTTTACCAGCCAAATGAGCCCATGGTGAGCCAATACCATCTGCCATATCTACTTAGTTTCCATGAAAATACATACAATTCAATATATTAATTCACATATATAAATGCTTTAAATGAAACAAATGGTGACTTCACTGTTACACAGAAACATTACCTTTCAACTATTTGTTCTTGAGAGATACAAAATCACAGTAGCCTTTAAGATAAGATTCTATTAAACCAGGGTTGAAATCACAGCTACATTTATAATCTAAATCATTTTTATTCTGCCTTAGAGTCATAGGATGGAATTAGTACTGTTACCTGCAATATATTATCCAAGGTAAAACCAAAGAATACATCCTCATTTACCATAGATGTAAACTATACAGTTACCCCATTTAAATTTGCTTTTTTGCCAATTTCCATTTCCAAAGCCCAAAGCCCCCTAAAATTAACAAATTTGAGGCCTAAAGTGAAATTACAATGTGTGGGTAGAACAATTATTTTCATTCCTTTTTCACTCTAACTCAAATACTATTATTTTCTTGATTTACATTAATCACGTTCAAATAGCTTCAAAGTGCCTTCTCATTTCGCTGTTTTTATTTTTATAAACATATGTATGAATAGAAATTGACAAATGTAAAACAAAGTGCTTTTAACGTAAAGCCAACATATACCAAAGTAAAGGTACTGTGCAGATAACAACACACAAATCTCCCCTGTTATATTATTATTTCTTTTTTTTAGAACTGGGGATTAAACTCAGAATCTTATTATACTGAGCTATCTCCCTAGCCCCCCATTATTTCATTAAGAATAAAATGATATTAAAATTTTTCTAAACTGAACCTTAGGGCCAGGGAGATAGCTCAGTAGAATAAGGGCCTGCCTAGCAAGAACAGGGTCCTGAGTTTAATCCCCAGTACTGCAAAAATAAATAAACAAAATAAATAAATAAATAAATAAATAAATAAATAAATAAATAAACTGGACCTTATTGGACTCTACATGCAGAATTCTCTTACCAGTACTTTTGAATACTACATGGGCTGGTCTATCCTTCATTAGAAGATCCAAAGCTGATAAGCCTTCTTTATCTTGTATATACAGACTAACACCATGCTAAAAAGGGAAAAGAATACACATCAGCATGCATTTTACCAGTTTACCTATAATTTTCCATTCTTAAATGTCAAAAGTCAGATGATCAAGCTATAAATACAGTGCAAAAAGTAAAACTTTTAATAATAATGATCTCTCATAGTCATACATTTTTCTCTCACCTTTAGAAAACTAAGAAAAATCAAATATCTAATTTTGGGTGGGAAGGACCAGAAAATGCAATGAAACAAGTCATTTAAATCCAAGTGAACTAGATAAGTAATAGTTTTCCTAAGTCAGTGCTCTACTCCAGATATGGAATGTCTCCAAAGGCCCATGAGGTCGTGGGACGTGCCAGTGGATGTGGCCTCCCAGTGTCCTAGGTACTGTGGGTTTGCTCTCCGAGACCCCTGTGTGGTGCCCCTCTCTTCTCTCTCACTTCCCAGCCACCATTCAGTGAACAGCTGGCTACACTTCACTCCTGGGCAGGCTGTACTACATGGCCACAGGCCGCAATGAGGCCATGCCACAAACATGATCTGAATTTTCAAATCTGGAGCAAAATTTTTTTTAAAAAAATTCTTCTATATGAGTTATCAAAAGCATTTTATTATAGTAGAAAAAGAATTTTTTTTTTTTCATGGAACCAGGCATTGAACTCAGACCCTTGCGCTTGCCAGGCATATAGTAGAAAATTAACCCAGTAAGAGAAGTCTGTTTGTCTAGAAGGCTATTTTTTGTAACCGTAATGTATCTATGTGGATATATTTATATAAACACATACACTTTTTGTAGTTGAAGAGCCATACTGGGGTCAGGGGTATAGCTCAGTGTAATAGTACCTACCTGGCAAACACAAGGTCCTGAGTTCAATTCCTTGCACCAAAAAAAAAAAAAAAAAAAAAAAAAGCCATATTCCATGTTTTTACAAGTAAGGGTCACAAAGAGTTCAAGGCAATGGCAACACAATATTTAAATTGGGATAAACTCTGTCTTCACAGTGCAATCATCTGTGTCTCATCTCTTTTTTGTTTTGTTTTTAATTCAGAGTCTCACTACACAGTTGATTCCTAGTGATCCTCTTGTTTCACCCTCTGTAGTGCTGAGATTATAGGCATGTGCCACTATGCCTGGTTTCCCAGCAACACAACATAGCAGGGAATCTGGGGCCAGCACAACATGCAGTAACAGGGATCGAACCTGGGTCCTTGTGCTTGCCAGGCAGGTGCTTAGACTGCCAAGCTACATCCCCAGCCTATCTTGTCTCTTTGCCTAGAGTTCTATAATATCCATTAATGATATTAAAACAATATTTTTATTTCTATTTGTGATATTTTATCTTTCCATTTACACCATTACAGACTGTATTAAAACATGTATTACAAGGAGAAATTTAAAGTATTTCATTTCTTCAATTCAAACATGAAATTAATTATTTTCTGTCTCATGTGTGTAAATTTACACTTTACCTCTATCATCATACTTCTCTGTCTTTTTGAACAAACTTATGGGTGGGGAAGATGACAGAGAGCAACATTAAATTTGGATTATTTCATTTGAGTTATTAAATATAAAATGTTATCCCAAGGATAACAATATTTGCTGACAGTTTAATAAAGCTTTCCACAATTATTCAGATTTATCTATGTTAAGTACTGGTACTTAGCTGCCTGTCACATACAGTATACCTGGTTGTCATAAGCTGAAATAAGCCATAAAGGTCTCTAGAACTCCGAAGGTGACACAACAGTGGACTGTTTGGGTTACTTAAGAAAAATGCCATCTCACCTTACATCATGAACAATGTATCTCTACAAACCAAAACCAAGCTTAGTCTCCTTGTGTCTCAGATAGCTATAATGCCCCACTCCACAGGCCTATCAATTTAGGAAAATCATCACAATGTAGGCTGGGGAGACCACTCAGTGACGTATCGCAAGGCTCCGAGCTCAACCCCTGGCACTACACGCCCTGCTGGCCCTGAAACCAGGCACGGTAAGCACATCTACAATCCCAGCACTGAGGAGGCTGTGTAGTGAGACCTTGTATCAATTAAATGAAAAAGATACTCATAGTATACTCACAAGTAAAATAAAAGAGTCAGAAGTGATTGTCCAAGGTCTTAGTAAATTTAAGTGTACATTTCAAAAACAGGTATAATATATCCTTCCAGGGAGAACTTGAACTTGGCCTTTATAAGCACAAAGAGGATAGATTCAAGGGTTGAGTGCTCCAAACTATGAATCTGATGAGACTTTAGTAACTTAGATTAAGGGAAATTTATTTTGTCATTTTTATGAATTTTCCCTGAATTTTATATAAACCACCTCTTAATAAAATTATATTCATTTGCATCCTAACTAGACTCACAAGCATAAACCACTAGTAACAAGTTTTTGCCTTTTGAGCTCCCTAGGCACTCTGACCTGTTTAATATGTTTATCTTGAATTCTAAAGGTTAGGACCAACATGTAGTCTGTCTTAGTTACTTAAAGATTAACTCTACATTTACCAAAATGTCAGATAAGTTCATTAACTTATTAAATAGTATATACCACTATTTAAGTATATACTAGACTTTACACATAGCTATTCCATAAACACTGGCAACACTATTGAGATGACTGTCAGGAAATACAGAACCTGATTTCATTTGTTTTGACTGTACTACACAAAGCAGAACCTAAGACAAAGTCTTTCACAGTAGTTTTCTTGGGAAGAGATTCCTGAAAGGCACAGTGAAGAACCAGGGGAATAAAGCAAGGAAGGATAAGACAAAGCACAGGACAATGTAACACTGAGTAGTTTCATAGGCCAATATGGAGGGCTGTGCAGAACGCACAGGATGTTCTGGGAGCTTACACAACACATCACAGCGTGATTATTATCTAGTGAGGGGTAATGGGAACAAGTGTTTCCCATTGGCTCCCACTCTCTCCAAGAGGAGCTTGCTCTGACAGCACTTAATTCTCATACCCCAGCCAGACACCAAGCTCTAGGGCGCACAGAGGCACACAGTACACCCATAGGTAAGACCCAGATTATACAGCCAGAGACCCGTATAATGGGTCACAACAGCTGGGACTGAGAAGGGGAGAGGCCAAGAGAAGGTAAAGTGGCTTCACAGAGTATATGACGCACTTGCTTCTCAAGTTGGTTTTGAGGTGAGCTGTATTAGTTTAACTTAGCTCTCTGGCTACTGCTGCCTATTTACTACCAAAAACATCAAGATCAAAGACATTCCAGGGCCCACCAAATAGCTCAGTAAATTAAAGCACCAGCACAGGGGCTGGAAGTTCCATCCCTAGGCCTGCCATGCCACTGAGATGACAATTGATACTGGGCGTGGTGTCCCAGATCTTGGGAGGCTGTAAACAGGAGGATCACTACAAGTCTGATCTAGTAGTGAGACCCTGAACACTGTGCAGATCCTACCCTAACATTCAAAAAAAAAAAAAGACATTTCAAGATAACAATTTTAGATAGTGTAAAATAGGAATACAATCTGTGCTACTTCCTTCAAGGTGATTTTTAATGCTCTTACAGAACTTTTGGATGAACTGGCAGAGGCCCTCACTAGAGAAAATTTTAAAAAATCAGAGAAAATTTTTAAAGATGGGCATTCTCTGACAGAAAATAGAAAAAAAAAAGTATTTTGATAATGACATGTTCTTACTATCATGAACTAGGAGTTGTCTTAATAGGTAACTATCCCTTGGGGGAAGACAACCTTGAGGGGCCAAACAAAAGATACATAAGATAGGCTCTCACAACTATAGCTTTTGGAAGATGGCCAGTTTCTACAGCTTTAGTTTTGAAAATCAAAAACTGAACATATGGGTGTAAAATTTGTTGTACAATTTATTTTGGCACTTAATTTTAAAATTTTATAACTTTTGCAATTTATCAAATGCAAACCCACTCACTGAAAATGTCTAAGAGCATATCTGTGGTTTCTTCCAGCCAATTCACACCTGAAGTACTATAGTTGGAATCAAGGTGGAACTATTATACAGGTGGGACACTGAGGGCTGAGGGTACAGGCTCCTCCACCCAGCTGAGCTGGAGCACCAGCCCAATGCCTCCCTCCCTAAGAACCCTGCTCCACCCACTAGAGCTCTAGGCCACTTAAGGTGTACACCACAGAACTCCAGACCAAAGCACCTGCAAACCTTTTTTTTAGTCTGGTTCCTGAGCCCAAGAGTCTCATTCGTCTTCTGCCAGCTATTTCTCTGTTGTGATCTTCAGTAAACAACAATACTTTCTCACCACCATTATGTGTATGCTCTGCAATTCATTTCTTGCCCTACACAGGAAATTGGAATCTATCAGCAGCATCAGTGTTTATCACTATTCCAAAGGCCCCTGAATGAAGGTCTATCACTATAGCCTTCCAATTAGCATAGTGCTGGAAGGCTGAAGGAAAAGATGTGCTAAACAAATTCAGATAGCTTACAACAGACCTAATTGATTAAAAGAGGATTTGGGGGGAAAGTTTTACCACTGGAATTCTGCTAATTACTATGAAATTATTATTATTTTTATTTATTTATTTTTTTACCAGGGATTGAACTCAGGTCCTTGCGCTTGCCAGGAAAGTGCTTATTCTACTAAGCTATTTCCCCAGCCCCCTTATGAAATTAAGATAAAAGACAAGTCAAGCTAAGAATAAGGTGGCCAAGGTACAACTTCCTGACTTCTCCTAGCCAGGGCAGTGAGAATGACTGAGGATGGCAAAAAGAAATGAAATTCTAAAATTACTTAAGGCTAAAGTCCCAAATCTTGGTAAATGAATGGCAACAACTCCATCCCCGTAGATAGCAGGAAACACAAGTACCTTCTCAAGCTGGGCCAAAATGTCAGTGACCCAATATTCCAGCAAAAATCACAAAACTGCTGTTGTTTCATGATATTTTCACTCTTACTAACCTACTTTCTTATAAAGGAGATTACTTAGGGAGTTAAGAAAGATTATAATGTAATTAAGCATGCTATATTTTGGATATGAAAGGAATGTACTGTACCATTAATAAACTTAAATCTTTACTAATGTTCACTCGTGGAAAAAAGTTATAGAACTCAAATTTGAGGAACTTACTCAAGCTGACTCATTAAGCAGCATGCTTAAGCCACTTATCTGAAAATGACCTGGTATTTTACTAACATATATTAAAGATCTTTTTTTTTTTTCAGGACCTTACATATGCAGGCAGGTTTTTAAGCTGCTGAGCAATCTACTCAGGCCTTAAAAATGATTTTGATCAGTAAATATTACTACATGAAAGCTACTATGTAAATGTTTTAAAGTGAAAAAGAAATAAAAACACTAAGAAGTTCATAGAGGGCATGATCTGTTTTGTTCTTTCTTTGGAGCCTACACAAATAAGATAAAATGTCTACCCAAAATAAGAGCTATTAAAAAAACTAAAGTTCATGACTTCTGATAGTTTTAAATTAATTAATTTATTTGATATAGGGTCTCACTATGCAGTTCAGACTTGTAGTGA
The DNA here is from genome assembly GCA_004027165.1 of Ctenomys sociabilis. Classification (NCBI taxonomy): domain Eukaryota; kingdom Metazoa; phylum Chordata; class Mammalia; order Rodentia; family Ctenomyidae; genus Ctenomys; species Ctenomys sociabilis. The sequence continues at coordinate 31,378 of PVKA01006828.1, read as the reverse complement.
TACTCCTGGCTTATCTTCCCTAGCACTGGGATTACAGGCATGTGCCACCACACCCAGTTCCACAGGCCAGCATGGCACACCTAGGGTTCCAGGCCAGCAGAGTATGCAGTATGAGGGATCGAACTCAGGACTTATGCTTACAGGCAAGCACTTAAGACCACTAAACCTGATTATTTATTTATTTATTTTATTGAAGTACAAATACCAATGAGTCAGTTTCAAGACAAATTAACAGGACAGATTCGATAAATTAATACATTGCAAACTGTTCTCATAATGTTTTCATATCGTACAATGTGCATACACGATATTATACTTACAGACATTATTATAGCAGATGTCTCTTATAGTGAATTGAGAGAGTGTAGCTGTTTACTTTTTTTTTATACCTGAATTATATCACGGATTCAATAATTAATACTTTCTACCTTGTTATTTTCCTAGTGGTTGTCCATAGTACTAGAAGCCAACATAATATCTTGTCCAACTACTATTAATGCAAATCTTGCTTCTCATAGAATTATGCAGAAGCACGGCATATTTATCCTAAGATAATTTTTGTTTTGTTTTGTTTTGTTTTGTTTTGTTTTGTTTTGGCGGAACCGGGAAGTGAACTCAGGCCCTTGCACTTGCCAGGGAAGCACTTACTCTTACTGAGCCATCTCCCTGGCCCCATTTTGTTTTATTCATTATGCATGTAGTATTTTGTTCATTATGTATTTGGTCTCACTACACAGCTCAGATTCATAGTGATCCTCCTGTTTTCAGCCTCCCCAACTCTGGGATTACAGGTGTGCACCACCACACTGGCATTCAGCCAGCTTAACACATCCATGGGTGCTAGGGAAGAAATGCAGTCCCAGGGATTCAATCTTGGTCCCTGCACTTGTCTAAACAGGCATTTAGTCTGCTGAGCTATCTTGCTGGCCTTCCTGATAGTTTTAATTTGCATTCATTATGACATAGTGTCAGCTAAATGACACTGGGGCATATCTCAAAACACTTCATTAAAAAATAGGCTCAATCTACTGAATGAAAATTTTCTTATAAATTAAGCTGAATTTATCAATCTTTTTTTACAACCATAAACATTTTATCTTAAAAGAAAGGAACCTATTACTCAAAAAAATGTCCATATGTGATGTTCAACTAGTGCCTTTTTAAAGTGGTTAATAATACAGTAAACCCCCAACTTACGAACATTCAAGTTGCAAACTTTCAGATAGGACAGAACTTGCATTACTAACATTTGTAGAAGTGAACAAATTACACAAGTAGCCCAAGTGTCTACCTTAGCATCTTAAGGTAACTGCAAAAGTAGAAAGTTTATTTATAATATTTTTATAGTTTCATTTTTTCATGCTTTACAACGTATACTTGTGTCCAAGGTATAAGACTCACCTTGTCAAACACAAACAAATCCAATTTAAAAATGGTTTCATGGAACAGAACTCACTCATAAGTTAGGGACTTACTTTATTATAGGCAGCAAAATAAGATAGAATCGGCAGTCAGAGAGACAGGACCACAAGAAAACCGGTGCATAAAATGAGAGCACATCAAAACCATAGCTGGTGACTTGAGGAAGACATTAAACTTACAATGGTCAGACATGTACAATTCCCTAAGGGATGGATGGACATTTGAGCTCTGTAATCCCTACCATATATATCAGACACCTGGATGGCTGATCAGAACACCTGGGCCCAGCAGAGCCCATCCCTCTCAAAAATGTTCCTGTTTTAGAAGTCAAAGATAAGCCAAGGTTAATGATATCAGCCATACACCCTGGCTATGTACCCTGCTTGCATGATCAGTATTCGTGAAGCAGCTGTACATCACAGTCTGACCCACTAGGTACCCACCTCCTGACTTTTTCTATGAAACACTTTTGGAGAAATGACCTTTGTGGCAACCCACTCTCCTATCTTTCAGAAGCTCCTTCTCAATAAATCCTTCCTGCTCTTAACTTCCTATGTTCCTTGGAATTTTTCTCTTTGATTTTGAGGGACAGGAACAGCGCCACCTAACAACTATCAAGTTTAGAGTTATGTTTTTCCTGTATCAATAATATATTCACTTAAGAGTAAAGTGCATTTTTAAAAATACTAAACAATCTCGTTAAAAAATGAGCTGGGATTCTATCCATCCTACTGGGGCAGCCCTAACTCTTTAAGTTAATGCAAACAAACCAAAGCCCAACATAAGCCAAACTAACCCCCAAGTAGGGTCTTCGCACACTGACTAATGAAACACATTTTCTTGGTCTTCCTTGTGGCATTGGTCCATGAAAGCTTACTGGCCGTGACACTGCAGAAGAGCACTTTTAACCTCTGATCCTACACACTGCCCAGTCAAGACTCATTCCTTATTCAAATAAACTACATTAACTTTATTTATTTTGTGTGTGTGTGTGTGTGTGTGTGTGTGTGTAGGGTCTCACTACACAGCCCACACTCATAGTGATCCTCCTGACTTCTGTCTCCCTAGAGCTGGGATTACAGGCGCGCGCCACCACACCCCAACTCCATCACGGCTCAGCCCAACCGAAGGCGGGGCCGGCACTGCATGTGGAACCAGGGATAGAACCTTGGCCGCTGCACTTACCTAAGCAAGAGCTTAGTCCACTGAGCTATACCACCGGCCCTCATTAACTTTATTTTGTCTGAAGTTTTTCTTCACATTGTATTAATTAAATGCTAAAATGTCTGGGAGTTACTTCAAAATAATATGGGGATATGCACCTAATACACAACTGCCAATAGTTCATTACATACCACAAATTTTCATATGTTTAAACTTTTATTTCATAAAATTAACCTTAAAAAGATATGAGATTGTAATTCTAAAGATAAGTTGTAATAATCAATATCAAACAAATTATAAGAACAAATGACAATCTTAGAAAGGAGGCCATATGAAAACAAGAAAAGCATGTGCCTGATTAACAAATGATACCCACCTTTACCAGAGACCAGGCGCAGTCAATGTGTCCATAAAAAGTGCTCCTGTGCAGCGCGGTCCAGCCTGACTCCCTGTCTTTCACCAGCGGGTCCACTCCTCTCTCCATGAGCCAGTCTAACACGGCCCTCTTCCCACAGGAGGAAGCGAGGTGCAGGGCGTTCCTGCCAAAGGCGTCTCTGACGGTGGCCGCATTGTAGCAGTGGCTGGAGAGAAAAGCCTTGATCTGGCTGTCACTCCCCTTAGTTACAACGGAAAGGACATCCACAGCATGCCTCAGGGACCGACATTTGGACGTGCAGTCTGGGAGGGGAGAACTCATCCTAATTGTTTTACTTCTGCAGAATGATTGGCTAAGACTCGGTTTTCAAAAATGGAAAAGTCAGGACACAAATGTGCGATTCAGGAAGAATTACAGAGAATAAGTTACCCTCTGGGGATTATAATGGAGATCTTCACAGCAATATTATAAAACTATATATCTTTGTATAATCTTTTTGACCTTTAAATCAAAAAATGCAAATAGCTCTATAAAGTTTATATCAAATACAAGTTCATTTTTTAAAAAATTCCACAGTTCATAAATGATTCCTGGAGTCCAGCACCAAGGGGGAGTGAGGAGGGGAACTCCCCCTCCACACTGTCTGATCCTTTTAAATATCCATAATTGCAAGGGTGACCTATAAGAGAAAGAAAAAAAATAAAATCTCTCATTTTCCTTAAGTACTTTATAATGCAACTATTCCCCCACTTGAATGCCCTTGATCCCTAGTTTAAAAGGTGGGAGGGAACTAATTTTTTTATGTCTATAGCTCCACATTTCTATCAGTTATACTTGCCTCTTTTCTTCTTTTAAGGTTAAGGTTAAGCTCTATGAGATGTGATTGAAATAATGGTGTTTGTTTAAATTGAAATATACCGTATTAAACTTTTAAAAAGTTAAAGACAATACTATCATTAATTCCCCTCGAAATTCTCCTCACTTCAACCCCATGTCTCCCATTGTCCTTGCCACTTTCTCAGGCCCTCTGAAGTGCTTCCACTTGGGCCTGGTCCTGCTCTCCAACCTGACACTTGTGAATAAATTCAAAACATTTACCTTTCAGTGTCATTTTAACCATGAGGCAATCAGAAGACACACGGGTGCCACATGGGTGAATGAGGTGACACACCACAACACTAACATTTTTGAAAATTTACCTTTCTATTACAGGGCACTCAGCAGCAGCATTCAGTGTATCTTGAAAAGACAAGAAAATGGACTTCTAGAAATGGCTGAGAAAACGGCAAGGGCCACAGGACAAGCACTCACAGCGAGGCGGGGCAGTTGAGAAGAATGGACACGTGTGCCTTTACTGTTTTAGGTGCATAGTGTACTTTTCATTGACTTCACGTATGTTTGTACTTGGATGTGACACTCTTTTCTTCCAGAACTTTCATTTGTGCATTCTAAAAGTGATGTCCCCAGGGGCTACAGGCACATTTTAATCTACCATCTTTGTAAGAGTCCTCGACCCAAACTCTACCTGCTAGAGCTACATCACCATAGCAATAACCAATACTCTCATCGTGTAAGAAACTACATCAGGGAATTTTACTGATTTTTCTTCCTGGAAGGAATTACACTACAGAAGATAATTAAGAATATAAAAGCATGGCCAGGGACATGGCTCAGTGGAATAAGCACTTCCCTGGCAAGTGCGAGGGCCTGAGTTCAATCCCTTGTTCCACCAAAAAAAAAAAAAAAAAAGGAAGAAGAAGAATATTAAAGCAGCCACATAACTATCTAGAAAAAAATAACTTTAGATACCTTATACCTTATACCTAACATAAATTCTAGCTGGCTTATAGACAAACATACCAAAACAAAAAAAGAAAAAACCATAAAAACACTAGACAAAGACACGAGATGTTTTCATAATTACGAAACATAAAAGGCCTTTCTAAATATGATCTATACATCTAAAACTCATAAATTGAATATATTCATAAAAACTATACAGAAATAAAAAGACAAAAAGGAGAAAAGTCTTAATAAATACTCTCTACAAATCTAAATATATAGTCTCCAAGAGCAGAGAAAAACAGGTTTTTTAAACAGACGCATGTGAATTTACTGTATGTACTGTGTGTACAGAGGAAACTTGTGTGTTTACCATATCAGATATAGATATGAAACACTAAATATATAGTTTTCACACCCACTTTAAATCATACTAACATAACTCTCTGATCTAACAAACTTCTTATTCTTAACTATCAGATTCCCCCCTCTGGAAATGAGGGCACTGAATTAGTTGATTTTCTTTCTAGCCCCAGTTTTCTTTCTACTCTACATTTCTTAATATAGTCCTTATAAAACTATCCCACCCAAAACACTTATTTGAACCAAAAATAAAAACAGAAAGTGTCTGATAACTAGCTAGTACGAAGAAAATGAAACAAAGCCTCTTTTACTTTAAAGTGTTAAAAACTGAAAAACATGACGCTAAGCAAAACAGTCAAATAAAATTAATTTCATTCTTTTTTGTTTTTTGGTACCAGGGGTCGAACTCAGGACCTTGCCCTTGCCAGCCAGGCATTTAGGCCACTGAGCCCTCTTCTGAGGCTATAAAATCTTACCATCTTTGTATTCCCAGTATATTGCTAATACCCGAAAGCAACTTATTAGTGAATCACTCAAATCCTATGAAAAAATTAAGGCACAACACGAAGAATTTCCTACTTCATATAATTTTGACATTTAAAAGGAAAACAAAGACATACTAAATACAAAAATCATACCATACTATCATATAGATAGAAATACACACAGAATATTATGAACACAAATATCTAAGTGATTAAGAGGTAGGTTTCTCTACAGCCCTACATATTTGGATTTAAATACAGCAAGGTCAGCTGTTACCAGTTATGTAACTTTAAACTTGTATCATTTCTCCAAGTCCATCTGAAAATGGAGACAAGCATCCAAACTTAGGCTTTGTAACAACACATGAAACTGCACACCACAATGCCTAGCCTTAAATACACATTCAAGGAGTAGTAGTCTTCATTACAAAGGTAACAAATTTTAACATCAAAATTCATTATCAGCTTCAGTATCACCACTGCCTGATACTCCTACAAGGAAACTAAGCTTAATAAAATGAGCAGTGACCTCCAAATTACCACACCTTTTTGGATACTTGACTTCTTCTTGAAATTGCCTTCCAGGTTTTGAAGTCTGTAACCACATTCTCTTCAAGAGTCTAGAAGGGACCCTGAAAGCCCGGAAGTCCCGGAAGTCAGGAGAGCCACATGAACACGGGTCTCTCTCCCACAACTTCTCAAGGCATCATCCTTACTGATGGGCAAGTGCTGGGCTCCTCTCAATGTTTTATCCTCAATTACGTTTGCCTATTTCATATTCTTCTTAGATAATTTCAGTTCATTTCAGGTTTTTGCCTGTAGAGTGACAGGCTGATGAAATCCCTCAATCTGCCTTCTACCTACATACTTCTAAAATCCCAGCCCATAATGTCTGCTATAAATATCTGTGTATTTTTAAAATATTACTGAAGTAAAGGAAATAAATATTTATGGAAGATCTAATACATACTAAATATTATACATCACAGAGATATGAAAGAAACAACCTTTATCATACCACTTTCATACCATATACACATGAAACATTCCAAATCTAGTTTCCCTAAAGGGAAGTTAGAACTCAAACACAGATATGCTTGATGATAAACAGGTACGTTACACTGCCTTCTCCAGGGCATCCACAGCAAGCTACAAGGCATTAAGAACAGAAAAATGAAATATTTTAGACACAATGATAAAATACAGCTTCATGGATAACAGACAAATATACATATTTAATTTAATTTACTGAGTGAACAAAAATTTTTGTATTTAACAGACACTAGAGGACTATAGAGGTAGAGACCAATTTTATTTACACAAATAATAGCAATATAAAAAAACAATAGATAAAATAACCTAAGACTTAAAAGAGGAGTTTGTCTGCCTGATAGATTCAAGGAAGAACAACCCAAAGCACAGGTTATAGTACATACAAAAGCACTAGAACCATCTTGGTCCATTCTAAAACTTCTAAATAATTCAAAAAATAGAAAGGACTGAGATCTAAGCATAAGGATGAGGCAGCTTTGGACAGCCTTGTGCACCTTCCCTCAGGGATAAAGTAAGTGAGCAACTCAAAGGCATAGTTAAGACTTTGAATTGACGAGATGTGACAGTTACTCCCATATTTATGGTTTAGATGACAGGCCAAACAAGAACAGGAACTAGGGGTAAAATTGGAAATCAAAACTCAAAACAAGGGCTGGCCAAATAGCTCAGTGAATTAAAATGCCTGCAAGCAGGTGCAGGGGCTAGGGGTTGGATCTCTGGGCTTGCCATGCAGGCTGAGATGGCAATTGAGACTGGGCATGGTGGCATGCGCCTGTAATCCCAGCTCTTGGGAGGCTGTAACAGGCAGATCGCTACTAGTCCCATCTAGTAATGAGACCCTGAACACCCTGTAGACCCTTCCCTAAAATACAAAACAAAAAACAAAACCTCAAAACAAGTCTAAACAAAGGAACAAACAAGGGTCGGAGATATAGCATAGTGGCACAAGTGCCTGCCTGGTAAGTACAAGGTCCTAACCTCAGTTCTCAGTACACACACACACACACACACACACACACACACACACACACACAAAGGAACATTCAAATCATGAATTTTTCATCCATGACAGTGATGAAGGGAAACAGCTGGGAAAGTGTCCCTGCTCAGCTACGAAGAATAGCCCACCTAAAAAAGCTGTACCCACTGGAACGGAACAACCCAGAACACCGGCTGACAATCCTAACTTATCCACAAATAAGTGCTCAGCTATAAATCTGATCATGCTTCATTGTTTTGTTTTGAGACAGTGTCTCACTATTTACCCAGGCTGGCTTCAAACTCAAAGCGATCCTCCAGTCTCAGCTTCCAAAGGGAAGGCATTACAGGTGTTCACACCCAACACAAAGATGATCCTGCTATTTCCTTACTTATCCAAGATCAAAGTGAATCAGTACTCATGTACCACATGCTAAACATCACCTTAAGACCTCAGGAAGAAGATTTCAGTTAGGTGTAGAAACCTTAAAGCATACGAAGTTCAGGCTCAGAATAACTCTGCTAGCCATCCAGGTACACACCACTAACTAGCTAAGTGACCCCTAACATATTACTTAATTTCTCTGGGACTCAATTCTCTCATTTGTAAAGAAAGGGTAACATTCCTGACTTGTTTTGAAAACTATATGAGAAAACACATTCATTCATAAATTAGAAAAATTTAGAGAAAAAAGAAGAACCCTATCAGGTTCTTTTCTGATTCAAATGCTTTCCACTCATTCATGACTTACAAATATAATTCCTACCATCTTCTGAACTTTTACACAGACATATAGTTCTATATAAATTAACATTTAATTCTGACTTTAGTTTCATTATTGCCCCTGTAAATAGGACTACCTTCATTTTGCAATGAGAAAATGAGTCTATCCAAAATCTAATCAATAGAAATGTCCTCTAGATACCACCTATTCTACCCCAATAAAATGACCTCTGAAAATGCTTCAGTGAGAAGTATAGTGCAGATGAGAAAAATCATCCGAAGTTCTGGTCACTGGAACTGGGCTGCTCCATCTAAAACCCTGGGCAAGCAGTGAAAACTTCAGCTTTCTAATCCACAGTTCCTTCACTTGTGAAATGCCAGCAATGACCAAGTGTGCTCCTTAGACAAGGAGCTCTTGAAGGGAAGGGAGGGGGAATCTGCTATACTTTATACTGCTCAGAGAACACGTTCAATAAATAGATTTTGTTGTTGTTGTTGTTATTTTGTTTTGGGAGTCTTACTTTGTAGCCCAGGCTGGTCTCCAACTTGCAATGATCTTCCTGCCTCAGCCTCTAGAGTGCTGGAATTACTGGCGTGCACCACTAGGCCCTGCTCAGTAGGTTTATTTTAAAGTCTCCTTTAAAAGAAAAAAAAAAAAAAACTCCCCCACAAACTTGCTTCTATACTAAGTTAAAAGAAATGTTATAAGCTATAGATTAATGACTCATAACCAAGAAATTTGAAAAATTAAGTATTAAAAATATATTTGAGCTGGAGAGATAGCTCAGGGGTATGTATTATAAGCGCCTGCCTAGCATGCGCAAGATTCTGAGTTCAATCCCCAGTACCAAAACAAATATATTTGAAAATATAAGCATTTATAACTTTTGGAAATTTACTTTAATTTTATTAATACATTTTAATGTTTTCTCAAATATTCTCAGAATAACATCTAGTATCTTCAGTAATTATCAGTGCAGTGTCTATTTTTAAAACAAAGAGACACACTTTAGGGGGCAAAACAGATTTCTAGCTGTGACAAAATACGATTCCTCTAATTATGATAATGAACTAGTATATCACTTATAACAGCCAAGTAGGTACAGGTACATTCATTTTAGCCTACTGAATTTCATACTGCAGAAGCATTTTGATGGTTTAAAATGTAATAAAGTTCAGTACACGAAATTTAGTATACTAGAAATCCTAAATACAATCTAATTTAGTTCATATTTTCAATTTTTTCTTAAATTGTAGTGCGAAGAAATTTTGGAAATGTAAATCCTTCTTCTATCTTCTCAGTGTCTCAAAGAATCAAATAACCAAACTGAAAACGGGAAATATTCAGAGAGCCTGTGCGTTTACTGTAGGCAGCAATGGGCAGTGTTGGCACTACCAATTTATAAGTCACAACCTTTCGGTATTTCCGACAAACTTCAAATTTCAAATGCCCTACCACTGAGTCTCTGAAAAACCTGCTACTAAATCTGCTTCCTGAAAAAAATAGCCCGTCTGGCTAACACAAGTGACTTGTTAAAACCATGTTGAAAAACGGGAGTCAAGGATGACCTATGGCCGGGCGTGGTGGCCCGCGCCTGTAACTCAGGGATTTGGGTGGCTGAGGAAGGGAGATCGCTGCGAGATCGAGGCCAGCCTGAACTACAAAGTGTGGTCAAGGCCAGCGTGAACTGAATAGTAAAACCCAGTCTCAAAAAGACCCGCCCCCCCAAACACACACACACACACACACACACACACACACACACACACACATATTCCCTCTGGCCAGGGACACCTATTGCGCATGTGACTTAAAACTCTTTACACTTGGCAGCTAAGCCAAGAGGTCTCTGCTCTCTCGCAGGCCCAAAATAACCAGTCTGCTTTGCACACCAGGAATCCCCCCCTAACTCCGCGGCAGGCCTCCCGACAGGACCCGCCCCCAGGGCCCACGTGTGGGCTCCACAAAGCCGGCCCGGGAGCAGGCGACGCACTGCCCCGGGGCAGCTGGGGTTCCAGGGCCCCGAGGAGGGACCCAGGCGGCCGCTAGAAGCAGAGAGCGGCGGGGACGGGCGGAGCAGGGAGGCGCGGCCGCTGGGCCATTCATTGGTGGAGCGGGCGCGCGGCCCGCCGCGGGGACCGGGCCTCCTGGCGGGCGCGGGCGTGCCAATCGGCCGCGGCGCCCGAAGCCCCGGCCGCGCGCTCCGGCAGGCGACGCCGCGCTCCCCCGACCCCACCGGCCGCGCGGCGCCCCCTCACCAGTCGCTAGATGAAACTGCGCCGGTGAGATCCGCGGGCTCGGCACGCCGCCGCTCGGCCACTCATTCTCAGTGAAGGCGGCGACAGCGAGCGGAGGGCGCCAGCAGGAGCAGCTCCCGGGCTCGGTCGGCTCCCGAGGCAGCGGACGACACTGACAGACTGAAGCGCCGGGAGGGGGTCGGGCGGAAGGCCGGAGCGGGCGGGACTGAGGAACAAGGCGGGCGCTGATTGGCTGCGGCTCGTATATGCTTCGTGATGATTGGCTAGCGCTTACCCAGAAGGCCTAGCGCGGCTGTACCCCGGGGTGGCCTTTGGCTGGCGCGGGTCGAGAACTTGACCCTGCCAGCCTAGAGGCCGCCGTGTTGGCGAGGGCGGGGGCCCGAGGCTGGCAGTGATGATGAAGTGTTTCTGCCAGGGTCAGCTGTCGCCCAAGTAGAAAGGTCTATGCCCTGGAACGGAATGGTAAACGTGGAAGGGAGAAGGGGGGAGCCAGGCCGGATGCCTCGGGCATCTGATCGCCACGTAGCAGGAGGTGAATGCGTGGACGTGTTGCCCAGAAAAGTTTCCACCCATAATCCTAGCGGTGGAGTCACCGGAAAAGCAGAGCCTCGCCGCTCGCCGGCTGGGTTTGCTCCCGAGTCATCGGGTGGCTGTCACTCCCGCGGTCACAGGCGTCACTGTGCGGCCGCCTGCCAACCCGATCACGCCACTCGGTGGTGCCAGAGCCAGGCTTGCACGAACCTTCCCCTTCTTTAGCTGTGAACTAAGGGCCGTTTTAAAAGTGGCTGAGCAAAAATTGCTGAGAAAGAAAATAAAGAATCTATAACGCGCGGGCAGCATACTTCTGGTACTGTGAGCGCTCAGTAAACACTTGTTTAGGTAGCGTGACTCAGAGCAAACTCGAGTCAGGAGTTGGCTCCGCCTCTGCCACGTTGTAGTTTGTGTAAGCCTTTTAGGCAGTTCAGCCTTGCTCCCTGTTCTGAAGCGTTCGTGGGACAATACGTTACTAGCTCTGAAACACCACCAGTGGCCAGGTGGCCCTAGCCCCCGCTGTGGTCTTGAGTCCCAAGTGGGAGTCGCTGGTTCTCAGCGCCCCTCCTTTCCTTCCCAGTGCAATGTCATTTCTTTGACAGCTCAGTTTCCAGTTGCACAATGAGGCCAATAAAATATTATACAATATTGAAAATTTAATGATATAGGTAAAAATGCATAGCACTTAGCCGAATGTTCAGTAGACAGTATCACTTCATAAACATTATACAACTTTTGTAATTAAAATATTTCCTTTACAACTAAATTACTGCCATTCATTTAAAAATTGCCAGGTTTCAGGCATTTAAGCACTGAGAATCAAAAAAAAAGAGGTATTTTTACACAATAGCGTATTAGATATATATATATAATACATGTGTATTATATATGTATATATGAACTCGAGGCTTTTAGAGGTTAATGGATGCAACTGGAAACCATACACATGAGTGCAATAAATCAGACTTACATGTGTAAACATCGTATTGTCTCCCTAGTGTAAAAACCTGAAAGAGTAAATAAAATCTGAAAGGTACAGTACATAAATGTGAAAGGGAAAGAATCTGTTCAAAAGAAAGGAACAACTGATATAAGGGAAAAGAGAAAACTTTTGAAAGCAGCAGTTAATACTTAAATTATCTTTGTCCATTTTAATTTTCTGCAACTTTTTTTTTTACCAGTGTTGCTTGCATATACCTGGTAATCTGAACAACTAATTTGAATTTAACAGTGTGCAATATAACAACCATTGTTAAATTCCTATTATTTTGTTTCATGATAGTCTATCATTTCTAATGTTTTTTTATAATTCGTCATCTTTAAAAATAAAATAAATTTAAAAAATAAAAAGAATTTTAAAAAAACAAAAATACATACAGACTTAGATAATCCTAAGTATAAGAAAAAATTGCAACTTTCATTATTGTGTCCAAAACATACTCTGATACAGCACATAGCCACGTTACTGTAGATTTCACTAACGAGCTGGCTATCCAAAGAAATGTTATTTGAACTAAGGGCAGAGGAATGAGTTGGAGATAACTAAGTGAATGAGGAAAGAAACACCACCTGGTCCAAAGAGCATAGAATTGTACCTTCTTGAAAAGTTAGAAGCTTTCTGGGCCATCAAGATAGCTCAGCAGTCCAAAGCCCTGCTTAGGCAAGCATGCAGGGACCACGGTTAGATCCCTGGCACCACGTGCCTCTCCAGCCCCACTCTGAGGGTAGACTGAACCAGCCTCCCACCCCCACAAAAGTTAGAAGCTTTCAAAAGTACAGTTATTAGGCCCAGGCCTCCCTTGCAGGCCCTGTCCCCAGGGCGCACTGAGATAGCAACTGAGACTGGGCATGGTGGTAGAGGTCTGTAATCCCAGCTCTTGAGAGGCTGTAAACAGGCAGATCACTGCAAGTCCTGTCCCGCAGTGTGACCTCCTCCCTAAAATACCAAAAGAAAAAAAAAGGTATTTATAGTACAGAACATCATGATACTTAAGATGTAGTATAAATGAAATACAGTTGATCAACATAGTGTAGGTGTGCCTAGGGGAACATGGATTGCCATTCTGTTTGTTTGAAGTGTTTTTGTTTTGAGATAAGATCTCACTATGTTCTGGATGGCCTTCAGCTTAGTATGGAGCCCAGCCTGGCCTCAAACTTGCATTGATTCTCCTGCTTCATCCTCCTAAATGCTGTGGCTACAGGTGTACACTATCATGTCCAGATCAAAAATATTATTGTTAGTGTTTACACAGATAAAATAAAATGGAATGACATAGACCCATACCAATGATTTTATTTTTACATGGTGAGGTTGTAGATGTATTTGAATAATGCTTAATTTCTAGCATTTCAAACTTTGTAATTTGTTATTGCAATACTTAAATTTTACTTGGGTGATTTAAAAATCAAAATTTAAAAAAGAAATTGACCAGAATCTATAAAGTAGAAATAGAAAAAGAAATAGACCAAAAAAAGAAAAAAAAGGTTTTAGAAGATTGTGGTGATTAAAAGGAAGCAAGTGGAAGAATATTCTCATCCAGGCATCGGGAAGAAATTTTGAATTACACATCATCTGTAATAAAGCCTAAATACCATTTTCTAAAATGAATTAATAGGGCTGGGATTGGTGGAACATGCCTACAGTCCCTGCACTCAGGAGCCTGAGGCAGGAAGACCGCTGCCACGAATTTGAGATCACTCTACATAGTGAGATCCTGACTCAAAAGTAGATAAATAAATCCATAATTCTGTACTTCATAATAAAAATGCCAACTCATCATTAGGGTCCAGTGCTATCTTTCAAGAAGCATAGAGGTATGGAATGACAGTGTTTCCCCACTTCTGCTGGTGACAGAGAATATTAGCATTTGGATAGAAACCAAATTTGATTAGATGCTATGGGAATGATTATTATTACAGAAAAATTAGCAGTGTAGCTAGCCTAGGGATGACCTTGTTGGTGGCCAAGGGAGGACCTTGCTTGGTCTTTTCTTCTGTTCCAGCCCATCTCCACAGAGCACTTGGCCGGCTACAGCTTTCTGCTGCACAGACTCTGCACCAGGAAGCAGTGCTGAGCTCTCAGGCTCAAGGTCAAAAAGTTGGGGGCCCTGATCACTTCCTCTTGGCTCAGATTAAGTAAAAAATGAAGTGTGTCATAGCTAACAGTTATCTATTAGAATCACTTGAATAAAGAAGAGTGAAGAGTAATTCCCTAAAAGATGGCAGTGTGCTAAAAGACAGAACAACAGACCTGCAATAGAGTTGGTCTGTGCCTTTGGACCATGGGAAAATGGATTCAGCTGAACTCCTGCGCAGTTATCCTTCAGATTTTTCGTTAGGAGAGGCCACCTCCCCTCCAAGTGCACGAGGCCTTCTCTAATGATTTTTCCTAACAGCAGCCCCTCTGTGCTACTTCTATAACATGCTTCATTCTGTTTCATTTTTAGGTTTATTAATTTATATGTGAGTACAGTAAAAGCACGAGCTTTATTGTTTTTTTAATCTGTTTTTTTTATTCCCAGGCTGCTCCAGCTTAATTGGCTGCAAAGAATGAACTGTATGTAGGCAAAACCTGAAAAGAGCTGCAATGTCCAAGGGGCTTGGGCTTAAAAAATATTAGAGATGTAGATTTTATCAGATCCATAAGCAAAAACAATTTTTTTTAACCTTAGGATAGCACATTTATTAGAAAATACACATAAAATAGGTATCATAAAAGAAAGATAAATTTCATCAAAATCAGAAAATTCTTTGTAAAAATAAGTATAAATCATAGGTTGGGAAAATACTTTCAGGGCATGTATTGTGCAATATATAATATAAACACCACGTATCTTAGTTTGGTGGTCATTATGTAGGTAGATACAGTTGCGAAAGGTTTTCAGATGAAAGACTTAAAAATGTGTTGCACATAAATTATATCTCAATCAGTTAAAAAAAAAAAAGTCCAGGATAAGAAACATGTTGTGTCTATAGGCACAAATGGCTACGATTCCCAGGGCTAATGGCTAATTTTCTTAAATGTTAGAAGACATAAGATTACAAATACCCCCTCACCCCGTTCATACTGCCCTGTAAGTCATTCTTGCATTTTAACTCTTGACAATAAACAAATGCTTGCCTTCTTATGATGTATGTCATACAGGAATTGGAAGTATCAAAACCAGTGGAATCCTGAATGGAAAGATTCAGGGCACGTAAAGTAACAGCATGTAAGAGGGGTATGTTACCTCTGATAATGCTGGTGGAAAAAAGGATGTAGGTAGAATTATTCAAATAAGGTTTAGATCCTCAAAAAAATATAGGCTAGGATCTTAAAAATACTGGGATTCCAAGTTATCTTTTATGAATTCAAATTAAGTAATCATTGTAGTTACTTTTTGGTTAGAATTTATATCCAGGGCCCAGGGAGATGGCTCAGTGGAATAAGTGCTTCTCTGGCAAGCGCAAGAGCCTGAGTTCAATCCCCGGTTCTGCCAAAAAAAAATAATTATGTCCAAATTCCACATTTCTAATAGTGTGAAAATTACTGAAATTATAATCTCTTTATATAAAAGTGTTTGAACCATGAATGATCTTATTTGGTAATTTAACTTCAAAGGAATATACTAAATGATATACAAAAGTTCAACTAACCCCAACAAGAAAATAACCAAGCTGTAATCTTCTGGACTTTAAAAAAAGTAATTAAAAAAGTACAATTACTAAAAATATAAAATACACAAACTTCCCACTGAGTTCAGTTCCAGTCTTCATGAGTGACTAGCTCAGCAATTATAAAATAAAGGCAGCAAGTATATTATTTGGAATTGAATTGAATATCATGTCAGCAAGATCAGGAAAAGCTTATGAGCTGCAAAGGAAGTTGCTGTTCCAGGCCAGGGCCCTCCATTGGCACTGTTGCTTTGGCAGCTGGGATTTCAAGTGGGATTTTTTGTTTTGTTTTGTTTTTTGTCTTTTTGAGATGGCCTCATTATGTAGTTCAGGCTGTAAGCTCACTTTGTAGCTCAGGCTGGTCTTGAAATCACAACAATCCTCCTGCTTCAGCCTTAGTGTTCTTAATATGAAAAGGAGCAGCTCTAATCAGCAGATGAGGACAGAGACAATGAGCTGCAGGTGGCCTTCCTCCAGGATTTCCCAGGCTCCCCTCCTTGAGTGCAGCAGGCTCACCATGGCTAATACTGCTCCTGCAGCCTCTGCGCTTTCCAAGGCCAAGGGCAAGGCACTGGCCATCCGCATGGCACCCTACCTGGGCATTCCCATGATCATGTTATTTTTGGGAGAGCAGCTTTCAGGCTCCATTGATATCACTTGGACAAAGTAGCCACGCTCTTCCGTAGCTCTCGCTCGATCCAAATCCACCAGGCACATGCATTGCTTTCTTATGAGCCTCCCCTGGGGCGGGAGCTGGACCGCTCTCTGATCCGCAAATCTGCAAAGAATCATGTGTTCCTTGTATGATAAAGTTTTCTTGAATTGTTCACTTTTTGGAAAATTAAACTTCGAGGTGTTCTGAATGAAACTGTGACAACAGGGGCAGGTGACAAAGGAAGCCTGGGTTTTGATGCAGTGTTCAATCACCACGTCTGTTGCCACACCATGGGCATGCAAGGCCATCCCAATATTAAACATTCTGGCAAAATATTTCAAATTTGCTTGAATGAATCAAATGTTGCTCAAACCTAGCTCATCACTTCTCTTCTTAGCACAGATTAATGACAGCTCTTTGTTTTCTATTAATAGAACCTGGCATGAGGGCAGTATGTGAGCAAGGACAATTCCAACGTGGCCCCCGCTGCTGCAGAAATCCACAATCCGGTCACCAGACTTGGCCTGACTCATCACTACATAAGCGAGGTTGTTCAGCTGCTGCTGCTTCCACAGAGTTCGGTCACTGGACATGCGGCCTTCCTTGGGGCTCACTGCAGCAGGAAGACAGTTCTAGTCCAGGGTCCTCATGGGGCAGGAGTGGGGAGAAAGCATCGCTTCAGTGCCTTTTTCTATTAACTTGGTCAAAACTTGGTCTTGGTCCTCTGATAAAGGATCATTCTGTTCCTCTCCAGTTGGGACTTTACTTAATTGTGGACAGCCTTCATTTGGAGTGGTCAACAGCTCTGGTAAGTGGAGAAACTGGATCCCACATTTGGAAGCTGCTGTCTTTACTCTTGGCACTTCCTGAATCCTCCGGTACCAAGAGGTTAGCAGTGGAAACTGTGTCAATCTGTCAGAGAATTTTTTGCAGATAATGACCAGAAAGTGGTGGATGCAGGGCAGGAAAACAACGTCTGCCAAGGTGAAGAAAAGCCCTTCTGCAAACATGTGCGCCAGGGACTGGAGGGCCGAGGCTTTGGCTTTCAGGATGTGGGAAGGCTCCCTGCTGGTGGCAGCCACTGGCCCTGTCTGTACCACAAGCTTCGAGAACGCCACTTTCAGTTCCAGACTGGAATGCAGAGTCTACCTCTTCTGAGGCCTCCCCAGAAGGGACTCGGCTCTTCCCTTGGCCCTGAGCCACGGCTGGCCCAGTGCTGGCAGCCTTCTGCTGCTTCAGCTTCTGCCTGCAGAGTTTGTCATTGTTGTGCACTCTCACAGGCTCACTCAGCTTTTCCAGCTGCAGGACTTCAACAGGGATGGCTGTGGGTTGCTCTGAAGACTCTCAGGAAATTCTCAATAGCCAAAGGGATGGTAAGCTTACCCAGCCTGGTCCACTGGCTGACTTCAGCACAGGCTTTCAAACAAGTCTTTTTAAAACACAGCAGCTCCAAAATTTCCTTCTTGGAGGGATCTGTTTCATACAATTTCTGGATTATGTGTCTCAGTACAACAGCAAGTTCCACTCTACAAAAATTGTCTGGTTTTTCCACCACTGCAGGTAAACAGCAGTTCTGGACTATTGGTGGCAGTTTTTGCCTTGGAACAAGCTGAATATCAATGTCCTGGGACAGCACAACTCTTAGTGGTAAACTATCTGTACTTTCTTTGATGAGGACCAAGCAACCCTTAAAGATTCTACAGTCACAGTATGATAACAAAAGTAAAGTTACAGATGTATGAAGAGGAACAATGCATCCTTCTGCTTGATGAGAAAAGTCCAGGTAGAGATGCTCTTCTGTGAGACTTTTCTTAATGCCTTTCATTTTCTTCTTCCATTGAGCCACTTGGTTGCAGAGGCACGGCCAGGCAGGGAGGGAGCAACAGAGGCTGCCAGCATCCTCCTGCCAGCCAGAGCCGGGATCCTAGGCTGCTCCTGGGGGCAACAGCCAGCCGAACCCCTGCTTCCCAAGCGGTGAAGAGAGAAAAACAGGCAGCTCGAAGAGAAAACAACTGCACCACCATTCATTCATAATCCGGAGTCCAAAAACAATTTTAAAAAGCAGCCATAACATAAAATAGCAGCTCCTAGTAATTTCTTCCAAGTTTTATGTTTTTCAGAAGCTGACTTAGTTCGGTTTGCCTCATTCTTGGAAGCCGCATCAAAATTCTCCACAAGGTCTGGAACCTCGTCACCATCCTCCTCTCCAGTAGCAGGTGGTGCTCTTCCATCCACAGATTGTTTGGGCAGAGCTTCAGCCAGGCTCCTTATGCTAGTCAGACTGTTGGCCCCAAGCTGGTTCACGATGCTGGGCAGCATTTCTGTCAGTTCTTTCGTCTCAGCAGGGCCTGATATGGTGAAAGTGTTTGCTGCCAGAAATGCCTGAACTTTTGGGTTGTTGAAATGGATACCTGTTCCTTGGTTTGTAAACATATTAACCTGTTCAATATCAGAGATATTGTTTACCCCTAACTTCTTTAAGAAGAACTGAAGTTTTTTATCATCTTCTGTGGCTATTCTGTGAAGCACCTTCTACAAGCAGTTCCTTTCCCACCAATGCACACTTGTGCCTGCAGTTTGGTGGATTTTTCCTGGTTCATGACAGCTTCTTTCATCTTGTCAGAACAGATATAGAGCAGAGCAGGGGACTAAGGCCAGCACTCAGGGTGTCTCGGGTAGACCAGCTGGGATTGGGTGCCCACACATGGCGACCCAAGATGGCAGCTGGAGGGAGGCCAAAGCAAGGGCTTAGAGGGAAGCTCCCTGGTTAGAAAATGTTGCTCCTTACTAGCTGTGAGACCTGGACAAGTTCCATGATCCCTCTAGACAGAATCCTCCTCCTCTGAAATGGGTGTAATAGTATTTCTTAAAGTTATTATAAATTTTCAGTGCTATGAAATATGTAACAGTGCAGCAAGGAAGCTTCAGTCCACAGAACCTGAACCTTCCTGAACAGATGGGATTAAGATGGAGTGACACAGGAACAAACCACAAGGTGGCGGTATTTGAACATAACTTTAGAACTACATAAACTTGAAAGCATAGTTCACCCAGTCTCAGACACTGAAGGCAAATTCAAAGCCTTACTTGCTTTGCAAGTAAGCAAAATTTTGTGAGAAATCAACTGTATCAAATAAATAAGCTTCTGGTATTCACAGAACACTGAACTCGTAAACATGAGAATGTGCAATATTCCCTTCTCAGCCTATCTTATGTAAAGTTACATTCTTTCTCTGTGTACTAAATAATTAAATCCCGCTCATTTGGAAAGAAAGAAAGAAAAAAGCTAGGTGTGTGGTGACGCACACCTGTAATCCCAGCATTCTGGAGGCAAAAGCAGGAAGATCACCACAAGTTCAAGGCCAGCCTGAATTACATAGTAAATTTAAGACCAGCCTGGACTATGGAGCAAGACTATTAAAATAAAAAAGGTCCCCTTCCTCTCCTCTCCCCTTACTTCCCTTCCTACCACCTGCCCCCATCTCTTCTCCCTCCTTCTCCCTCTCCCCTTCCCCATCTCCCTCTGTACTGGGGATTGAATTTAGGACCTTGGGATTTCCAGGCAGGCACTTAAGCTGCTGAGCTATCTCCCTGGCCCTGATCTGGATCCCTGTTGCCATGTGGGATCCAGATCCATTCTGGTATTTGCCAGTGAGAGAACATCCTGTGAAACTGCCAAGGTGGCCCAAATGGCACATTTCACAAGGAGATGATGGTCTTGCTATGTACTTCAGGTTGGGTCTGAACTCAGTATGTGGCCCAGGCTGGCCTGGAACTTACAGAGATCTTCTTGCCTCAGCCTCCCAAGTGCTGTGATTACAGGCATGTACCATCATGCCTGGCCAGGTGTCATTACTAAGTAATTGTAGTATTTGTATTAATTGATCATACAATTGATCATATTTTTTAATTTTGGGGGCCAGGGAGATGGCTCAATGGAATAAGTGCTTCCCTGGCGAGCTCAAGGGTCTGAGTTCAATCCCCAGTTCCTCAATAATAATAATAGTAATAATAATAATAATAATTTTTAATTAGTACATGTTTGAAGTTCATTCTGCTTATATTTGTTGTGGAGAATGTTACAGGGACATAGTTCATCTTGATTCTCTTTACTTCCCCTTCCCCTCACCTCCATCCTTTTTCTTGCACATTTGCATAAATTCTAGCTTCCTATTTCCTGTTATCTACCTTTTATTCTGTTCGTTAGTTATTTATATTTTAGGTTTTTTTGTTTGTTTGGTTTTGGTTTTTTTTTTCAGAACTGGGGATTGAACTCAGGCCCTTGAGCTTGCCAGGGAAGCACTTATTCTATTGAGCTGTCTCTCCAGCCCCTTTAGGTTCTTCATGTGATATTTACCTTTGGGTGTCTGACTTATTTCACTTAATTGTTACTGTCTCAAGGTGTATCCACTTTCCCACAAGAGTCAAGTATAAAAAAATTAATAAATAGGGCCAGGGAGATGGCTCAGTGGAATAAGCACTTCCCTGGCAAGCGCAAGGGCCTGAGTTTAATCTCTGGTTCCACCAAAAAATAAAAATATAAAAATAAATAAATAAATAAAAATGGACAAAAAGAAAAGATAAAAGAAAGAAAGAGAAAGGACAAAGGAAAAGGAAGAAAAATGAACAACAGAGTTAGTTTGATGCAGACTGGAGTCTTCTTGAAAAATTTATGGAATTGGCACAAAAAAAAGATTTTCCAGTAATTAAGCACAATGTTCATTAACAAATAGGAACTGAGCCATTGATGGGCCAGAACCTATAAAGACTCCTTGAAAAATAGATGAGCTTGGATGGAAAGAAAAGAGTGTCAGGCTCAAATAACAAGACAGAGCTACAACAAACTTAACAGTATAAAAATGGTGCCCATGGCTCACGCCTGTAATCCCAGCACTCGGGAGGCTGAGGCAGGAGGACTGTTGTGAGTTCAAGACCAGCCTGAGCTACAAAGTGAGGTTAAGGCCAGCCTGAACTGCAGAAACCCTGTCTCAAAAAGACAAAAAAAAAACAACAACAAAAAAAAAAAAAAAACAGTTCCCCATCTAGATGTAGATAGAACTCTAGACTGAACTATGAGGCAATGAACTGAAGGATCACTAAGAGACTAAGAGCGCATGAACCAATGAAACTCCGACATCCTATATCCCACGTAGTGTCTGGGGCATCTGTCTCTACTTAGAACATCTTACCTAGAGTTTAATAGATAGGATAGTGTCTGTTTGGCTGGGGAAACTTGGAAAATCAGAAAACTTCTATATCTAGGACTCTAGGTAGTACCTCTTCATGTTCAGCATGATGTCCCTCCTCTTATCCATAGCCCTGAGGGGAGACAGATATTCCCAATCCTTCTCTTCCCCTCAAGCCTACAATTTACTGTGAAATGCATGAACAAACCTGAGATGGATAGAAGGGATGCAATGTATCTAAAATGCTAATGGTATAATCGTGATGTTCACATAGTTGTGCATAATTCTTTCACATTTCTTATATGTTTAAAATTACAAAACAGAAAATTTTGCAAAAAATATGAAGAGCATGTATGTAAATTATAATGGATAGAAACTACTTGTATTGCAATGTGGACGCATCAACTGTAGTAAGATACATATTTTTTTTTAAATTAAGAGACACTAGGGGAAATGTGAATATGGGCTAATTGCTGGTTCAGTAGTTTTAATTCAGGGTAAGAGATGCTACTGGACCCAGACCCCGGATACTCACACTTGGATACATTCTACCCGGGATCAAGTCACTAGCACTTAGATTGCCTTGCATGGGCTTATCCCTTCCTTCTGAAGTCTTGTTTATGGTGGTGTCTTGGTTCATGAAGTTGATTTGGTCTCTTATTTTGGAAGAGAAGGCCACAACACAACTGAACCTAGGTATCATCGTATCCATTCCTGTGGCTTTCTCTACCAGTGCTGAGAAGTTCATGCCTGTCAAGAGCAGTCCTGTCCAACGTCTAACTTACAAACTTCCCTTTTCTACTTCACTTCCCCCACCTCCTCCCTGTGTTTGCTCCCGTAAAGCAGAGGATTTGCACAGAAATCTTTGGGCCTATAATGACTTGGTACCAGGAATCAAACTCAGGACCTCGTGCTTACTAGGCAGACACTTGTGCCGCTGAGCCATATCCCAGGTCCCTCAGTATTGACTTCTACATGAACATAAAGCCTGACACTGGAGTAATGACATTTTAGTTACACTTAAAGTAAATCTTAGTTTTTAGAAATATGTACTGAAGTTACAGGTAAAATTACACTATTTGAGGTTTGTTTCAAAGTACAAATGTTGGTAAAAATGGCTAGAAGATAAAGATGAAAAGTGACACATAGTGGTAATCACTGAAACTCAATGAGAGACACAAGTGTTATGCATTTACGTGTACCTTGTGTATGTGCCAGAAATGAAACTCATGTACTTCATGTTAAGCAAACTAAGTCGGGCACAGGAAGATTAATACTAAATCTTGTCCCCCAATACATATAAACTAAAAATAAAGTTGATATCCTAGGGTAGAAGAGCGATGTCTAGAGGCTGATACTGGAAAGAGGAACTAGAGAGAGTTTAAATAATAGTTACCAAAGAAGTGCACTTACCATAGGAATAAATTCTAGAAAGGTGACTGAATTCTACAATAATTTCTTATATTCTATAAAAAGTGACAGGAGTTTAAAATTTCTCAACACAAAGAAACAATAAATGTTTAAGAGAGAAGTGCTAATCACTCTGATTTGACTATTATGCACTGACCACAGGTATCGAATGACCATCATATCACTTAAATTGTTGAAGCTATAAAACATGAAAAAAGATGAAACTCCAGTACGTTCAATGACTTGCTTAGGGTAACAGAGAGAGCAAGAACATTCTTCATCTGCCACTTCCAAAGCATAGTAAGTCTGCTGCTCTCTCTAACACTAACTGAGAAAGAGAGAGAGAGAAAAAAAAGGAGCTCTGGGGAATTCCCTCTAATCACCTTTCATTAGCTGATTAGCACACACTGCCTTCTCAAGTCCCCACGGGGCTTCCATCTGTAAAACTCACTTCAACTGTCGCTTGTAGGTTGCCTTCTTTTCAGGTGTTAAGAAGTGAATGAGTGAATGGGTTGTGTGTGTGTACGTGTGTACGTGTGTAATTCCCCGTAATATGGTGTATTAGAAACAGGAATATAGACTTGCATTCTTATAAATTTTAGCATATTACTAAATATGGTGGAAGATAAGAATCACAAACACATACACACAAAAAAACAAACAACAAAAAAAAAACAACACGCTGCAACAGAACTAGGCTAGGTGCTTTCTTGCCTGTTGAGCATATAATATCTTTTGCAAACACAGTTAATTCCTTCATCATTTTTGGTACACACACCCACCTCAGCCATCGCTCTGGATCACCTCACAGCCTTCCTTACTACCTACCTGTGTTCAGGGATACATAAAGTTATTTGATCTTGAAGTTCAAATGATGAGAGCGAGGTCAGATGTCTGCTCCTCTGTTTGCTCTGCTTTCTCTCTCTGGATTGGCTTTCTGCTTTGGCTGGGCCCCAGTACACCAAGGGGTAGAAAATCCTGAATTCATAGCCATCAGGGAAAAACAAACATGAATATTTATATTCACAATAAATATCTTTAATCATCTGTCTACCACTGAAACAATTCCCATGGCCAGGAAATTAGGAAAAATAAGCTCTTAGTCTCATGTTTCCCATTGGCGGTGAAGAAGGAATAAATTTCCCTAGAATTACATGGATCTGCAAATGGAAACTGGTAGCTACTGAAAAGAGAAAAATAATACCATAGAAACAACTAACCTGTCCTCAAGTTGACTGTATCGTAGCTCTGACACATGTCAGTAGAACATAGCAAACAACAGTGTGTATTTCAAGGTGCATTGAACTCAGGTCCCTGAACTTGCCAGGGAAGAGTTTATTCTATTGAGCCATCTCCCCAACCCAACCATGTGTATTTCACCAGTGAGAACTCATGATCCTTCAGTGTCTGAGGATTCTTATTACATTCATTACCACAAACACACTTTTCATTTTCTAGTAGGTGCTTTCTTTTTGTTTATTAAATTGACTAAGTCTCTCTTCATAAAGCTGAATAAAAGGAAACCTTACTAAAACAATGACAGACCACTCCCTCACCTATCTCCTTTGACGTTTGCATGGAACAGAAACCATGATAAAGTGAGTGAAAGAGTGATGTCAGTGCACAGCCCATGTAAGCACAGCCATCTCTCTCTCCTGGCTAATAGAAGTGACCGCCACTGCTCTCCCAGTCCTTTCACTCTTCTTTTCCCTGTAAGTGAGATTTATTGAGCTACCCAGCCACGGTATTGCACTTACTCTCTGGTTATAAGTAAGCCTTTGTATCCTTAGATTCTCCCCCAGCGAGCCCTCTCAAATCCTATAAATAAGTTTTCTAGCACCTTATTCCTGAAACACCCCTGAGTTTCCTATGACACAGTCTCCTTTCTTGTATTGAGTAATGAAAGCAACTAAAAGTATATACCCATGGAACTTGTGGGTTAGCTCAGTTGTTTAAAGTGCCTGCTTGGGCAGAGTCAGTCAGGCCCAGGGACCGTTCGATCCCCAGCTCCAGAAACTCACCAGACCCGCCCTTAGGGCAGCCTGAGCTAGCCAAAAAAGAAGAAAAGAAAAAATCCTAAAAGTATATTCCTAGTTGCTCTGACTGAAGTATTTTCAGGCCGCACAGTAGAGACTGAAGAACATATTGAAATGGCCTTCATTTTCCTCCTGAGGCATTCCAACATTAAAATTGTTTTACCTGCCCCTAGTCTTATTTACTCCAATTACTATCTCAGAGTCCTTGCCAGAATCATCTCTTTGAAACTCAAATCTGGTTATCTTACCCATGTTGCAACCTTCCTGGGAATAAAGCTTAAGTGTACTTTCTAAGCCAGTGACACCCTCCCTGATCTGTTCCCCAATCACACCTCTGTCAGCTGCCAGCCCCCTAACTCCTCTGATGTGCAGCAGTCTTGGTGAATTTGCTTGCAACTCTTGTAAGCCATTTTTCTACACACTGGGACGGCTCTAAAACCTCTTCTGAGACCGGACATCTTCTGCATTGAGCTGACTTTCATTTGTTCTTAAAGACTTGACTCAAGCATTTCTTGCACAACTCTTCTCTCTGAGAAGCTGCCTTGAAATCCCTGGTTTGTGTTTCTTTCATAAATACACTGCACACTGTATTTATTTGTTTTTCCTATGAATATACAACTTCCTGAAGTCCACAATGCTGGCTTAATCATGTCCTCTGGCAGCAGATCTCACCCGGGAAATGTTTAGAAGTGGAAATCGTACAGGGTGGATTCTTCTTTCGCAATGTCTAGAAATGAAAGTAGGTCCGGTGGACATGCTGCCCAGGGAGTAAGTATGTGCTTCTTTGTGAGTGAGACCCTGGAGGAAAAAAGTGTCTTGAAATATAGTAACCAATCCTGCTCACAGAATCATTTCCATTTTTCTTTCCTTTTTTTTTTTTTTTTGTATTTTTTAGTAAGGATCTACAGGGTCTCACTACATACATAGATCGGTCTCGTAGTGATCCGCCGGTGTTCAGTCTCCCAAGAGCTGGGACTGCAGATGCCTGCCACCGCCCAGTCTCAAACGCAGTCTGAGCGCACCCCGCAGGCAGAGCCGGCCCAGCACACCCGGGATCCAAACGCAGACCGGTGTGCTCTGCCTCAGCGGGCCCTTTAATCTGCTGAGCTATTTGACCGGCCAGAATCATTTCAAATAGGTCGTTTTACCCCCAATGCCAGTAGTATGTCCATTAAGAAACCCAACAGGGGTGCCAGGCAGTTAGCTCAGCATCATCAGCGTCTGCCTGCCGAGCATAATATCCTGAGTTCGATTTCTGGTACCAAACAAACAAAACTCACAAAGAAATCCTATAGATTCTCAATAGGTGTTTGTTTAAGAATGAATAAATGAATATAAATGAATAAGTAGAAATAAAGCAACAAATTAATGAAAAAGAGTCAAGGAGCACGAACACTGTATTCACAGATGTCAGTGTACCCCAAAGGAAAAGAATAATGGGAAATTCATTGTTTGACAACTTAAAATTTTGTCTTGAGTCCATTCTCTGCCTTTCCTCCCAAGGGTTGTGAGGGTAAAATGCAACATTAACTTGCAGAACTAAAGTACAAAGACCCACATGAAGACATCAGGAAAGGTGAACAGAGCCAAGTTCTCCAGATGGGGCGCTTCTGCGAGGCTTCTCAGATCAGTTAGCCTATGATGACACTCACTTTTATTCCTCCTCATTCTGACTTGAATTTCATATTCAACTATTTAACCTAAGGCCCGTTATTTGCAGGTTATTGTTGCTGCAAATTAAAACCCACAGGGAGCAGACGTGCAGTGTGGTTTTATTTGCCAATGTAAGTACAGAGTGACTCACATCCTCCCTTCAAGGGATGCTCAGCTAGGTACAGCTTTTCAGAGCTCAGCCTTTCCTGGAGTAAATCTCATTAAAGGCATAGCCACTGGGCCAGAGAGGTAGCTCAGCAGTTACGCAGCAGACTTAAGCAGCCTTAAGTGCAAGGTCCAGAGAGAGAGAGAGACAGACAGACAGACAGACAGAGACAGTCGGTATTTTCCTTTATATTTGCTGTAGCATTTTTTATTTTGTTTTATGTATTTGATATAGAGTCTCACTATGTAGCTCAGACTCATAGTGATCCTCCTGTTTCAGCCTTCCCTGAGCTAGGATTACAGGAATGCGTCACATCGCCCAGTCTTGGTGGCTGGCTATGTGCACCTGGGGTGGGGCCAGCATGACATTTTACTACTCCCTTCAGGCCATATATAATCTTTAATGTGTAAATTTCACATTTATATCAGAATCATGATTGTCTTATTTTAAAAATTTTTAACAGTACATTTCATATGCATATAGCTCTCAAGTAACTATTAATGTAATTATAGCTAAAGCTGCATAATGAATATGTGGATTTGAAGGTGGAAGTCAGCTAGGTGGTCCATGTCTGTAATCCTGGCACTTGTGAGGTTGAGGCAGCCTGACTACAAAGTGAGCTCAAGGCCAGCCTGAACTGCATAGGGAGACCCTGTCTTAGAAAAACAAGACAGGGGCTGGCCAAATAGCTCAATGTATTAAAGCACCTGCAAGCAGGCACAAGAGCCTGAGATTTAATCCCTGGGCCTGCCATGCCTGCCCCACCCCTGGGGCAATGCTGAGAGGGGGATTGAGACTGGGTGTGGTGGCACGCACCTGTAATCTCAGCTCTTGGGAGGCTGTAAACAGGCAGATCACTAGGAGTGCAATCTAGTAATGAGACCATGAACACCCTGTAGACCCTTCCCTAAAATACAAACAAAGAAAAATCAATCATGAACTCCAGAAGCTGCCCCATGACTACATGTAGCTTTGGAGGGACAATTAGACACAAACCGTAACCTTTGTGTCTATAAAAACATGAAACTTTAAGAAGAAATCCAGTGCTCTATCAGTAGCTTTCAGACATACACAGACATACTTTTATTATATTAAATTGAACCATGGCACAAAGCTGCCTGCTCAGAGTCTATTCCCACTACTGCTGTCCGCCACTGGCAAGACAGAAGCCAGGTGTGCACAGGCCCAGCCTCGAGGAGGGTCCTCGCATGCACGGCTGACCTCTCCTCTTACCACTGAGTCTCGTTATTCGGCCTGTAAAAGCAGCATCAAATAGTATCTCTCAGATTACTAGAAAGCTCAAAAACTAAAAAGAAACCAGAATAACATAGAAGAAAGGCCCTTTTTCACTGCATTCTCAGGAAAACGGAGTAAATATACACACACACACAAAGAAAAGAGAGCTCCCAACACAGATGGCATATCATGCTAATTAAGTAGCTACGTATTATCCAATTATGATTTTTTTCCATACTTAACGTGGCAAGACAGTGCATTCACCATGACCTCGTATAACATCATGTTCTGGTTATATAATTACAAAATAATTAAACTGCCTACATATAATTACATGAAAATCAAATGATTACATTTTAGAAATATGCTGCTTAATCCTGTTCATTTTCTAGCCTATAATGAACTTGGCACCACTAGAGGAGATTGGAAGTGAGACACCAAAGAGCGTTGCCCGGCATCCTTCCACAACAATGCCTGCTGTGGAAGATTGGGCCTCTCAAAAGCACCACGTGCTGAACTGATGTTTAATTTAAAAATCTTAATCAACGAGGATCCCAATCACCACTTAAAGTTCACTGCATGTCAATTCTAGCTACCAATTATGAATTCACTTGAAACCACTCGGGCGATCACTATCTTGTTTTTGAAAGGAAATTTTGTAGTACTTTGGCTCATATTGACAAATTAAGGACAGGGGTGTTAAGTCCTTTTTAACAGAAACTACTCTAGGCGGATGTCCTTACTTACACTTATTCTAATTAACATGGTGAAAGCATAGCTTATTCCCAAATTCGCCATCCAAAATTATTTCATCTTCATGAGAAATTGTCTCATTTCCATCCTAAAACTTATGAGAAGATTAAAATCCAAACGCCCCTTTCATAAACATCAAGGAATCATGAGAGGGAGATCAGATTTAATGAAAGAGAAACTGCCAGTTAGTGTGTTGTACTAGGAAACTAGAGTTTTGACTCTGATATGGTAGACATACTATATATTAGCAGATATCGAAAAGTTTGAAAGTAATTTTACTTTTCCTATAAGCCCAAGTATTTTAGGCCTGCCCAGCATGGGGTTTAGTTGTTTGGTTGTTTTTGAAGACAGAGTCTCACTATGAAATCTAAGCTGGCCTTGAGCTCACTATGTAGCCCACGCTGGCCTCAAACTTGCAGAGAGCCTCCTGCTTCAGCCTCCCAAGTGCTGGAATCATAGGTATACAACACCACATCTAGCTTGCCTAGCATATTTAAAATACTATATTAGTTTTATTTCATGTCTCTTTCTTTATCCATAAAGTTATGACAGAATAAAAGAATTCAGGAGAGGGAGAAAAAGGACCTGGGAAACTTGGGCCTTTGACACAACAAAGACAAGAATTTATCTGTCGCCTTCTGGGAACAGGTGAAGACAGAGGCATGGAGTTTTGGTCAGGTCATTGGTGAGTGCCTAGAGCAGCAGAGGGTTTAGCCAAGAGAGGCAGAATTGCTTTGGAAACAGAGCACCTAGTGAGTACATCAAGATACAGACTGATCTTGGGGTATCTCACAGTCAAAGCAAAACCCTCCTCAATGACAAGTTAGACATCAGCTTTTTTTTTTTTTTTTTTTGAGACAGGGTCTCTTGATGTAGTTCAAGCTGGCCTTGTGCTCACTTTTGTAGTCCCCAGGCTGATCTCAAATTCATGGCGATCCTCCTGCCTCAACCTCCCAAGGGCCACACTTACAAGCTTGCACCACCTGGGGCAATAGGGCCTGCACAGCATGCAGATCTTGGAATCAAACTCAGGACCACCTTGTGTTTGCCAGGTAGGTGCTTATGTCTCCGAGCTGTCTCCCCAGCCCAGAGATCAGCTTCCGAAACAGCAAACTGCTTCCAGGAGGTACAAATCATTTGAACTGGCAATTTTGATGGTTTTTTGTTTGTTTTACTTTACTTTTAAAGTTGTTTATGAATTTTCAGTTTTGCTCTTAGTGGGCCAACTTTTAAAACTTCATAGACGTATATCCTCTTAATAAGTGCAATTCAAGACATCTTTGTGTCTTCAGGGTCATTTTAAAGAATAATAAAGTGAGGAGAGCTTACAGGAAATCATTTTTGTTTTCCAAGATTATTAATATCTTTCTAGTTTAGCAGAATCACTGTGATTTATTTCAATGTGACAGGGAGGAGGGTGGCACAGAAAAATTAAAACTCAAATATCAGGGTAATTCATTCCTTCGGATGTAGAAGGAGTTTTCTTTCGCCTGTCTGGGAAGCATGTTAGACCCTAAAACTCTCAGTAGTGCCAAAAGAACCGCCCATGACTGTAGCATCCTCACAGGAGGGAAAACAAGGCTGGGATTAAACCTAAAGATTCCAAACCAGATTCGGAATGGCAGCATTTCGTTTTGTGTGTCCACTTCAAGCAATCCCTGGACGAACCAGAGCTTTTAAAGTGTCTGTCACTAGGTGGCGCTAAATAAACACCTTTGTTTTCACTTTTTGCATCATTTCTTCCCGGAGTGGGAAGAAAGCAAGATATTTGTAAGGCAACTCACTTAGTGGTTTTGAAATTGCTACAGTTATTAATTAAACTAACTCTTTAGCTATGAAACTAAACACCTTGGAAATGACTTGCCAGTACCTTATTCCGTTATTGACAAGTACAAGTCGGTTGGCAGGAGGAGGGCTCAAAACCAGCTTCAAGTTTGTTATCTGCAGATAGGAAACTGAATAAGAAGAAGGCAAGAAAATTGATAATTTGCTCGAAGGAAGACAGGGAAAAGAAACACATTCACTAGAAAATGTGTAATCTTAGGTTTTCTTTGGTTTCCATTAAGATTGCTGGCTCCCCAGAGCCAGACTGACGGATCTATCAGTGGTAGTGTAATTTATTCTTTTGTTCCATCTAGAGGATTGGAGATGAAAAGGCCCATGCTAGAAAAAGGCACAAGAAAAGATTATATATGCAAATAATCCTGTACATCTTGTACTCGGAGAGCGTTTTTCTCATAATATTTCTTTTAAATCACACAAAAATCTTTGATGGGTCGCCAAAGAGCAAACGATAAGGTTAAAACGAACAGGGAGCAAAGAAGAGCGGATCTGAAAGGAGCACGCCAAGCTACGATAAGTAGGACGCCTGATGGTAGCTGCAGCATCGTGATTTCTTTTTAAGCGCTAAGAATAGGGCCGGGGGGGGGGGGGAGCAAAGTGGCTTGAAGAAGCGAAGGTAGTGTACTCCCTCAGGCATTAGGGACATCTGGG